>NW_019775857.1:1404193-1428203 GCF_001039355.2 Lingula anatina
GTATAGGGCACTTTAATAAGAAATATATTTCATTTTTAACTTCTCATCTTCCGAACATATTTTGTGAAGTCTTTGTTGTATTTCTATATGGTGTGCCCTCAACTTTGCTATGTTTGGCATGTCACATTTTGGTGTTGGTGCTTTTGTGTACAATTCTCTTTTATAATTAGTTTTAATTAATCTTTTTGTGCAGACTTTACCGTTTTACTTCTCGATTTCTTGCACACGCATCTTGATATCTGTTTTTTATATGGATTATCCAGTGTTATTATTAAATTTCGGGTTTTTTCTTTTTTCTGTGTGACCAATTTATCCTATGTTTTTGATCTTTTACTTCATTTTCATAGACTATTTTGCGTTGCGTTTATCTTGCATTTCAGAGAATCGTTTGTCTGTAGGCCATGACCAAATATATCTTTGTGTTACGGGAATTTGTCTAATTCTGAGTTCGTATAGCTACATAACTTGCACTACGTCTCACGTTTAAAATTTCTTTGCAAAAGTTATTTTGTACTGTTTCAAAGGGCAAGTTATTTACTGATTTATTGAGAGAATTAATCTCATTGATCTCACATCCGTACATTAGAATGGGATTTATGATAGTATGATAGTTTTACAAGCGCTTTCGTTCTTATCCCTCAAATCATCGAGGGTACTTTTCGTGGTTTAGTATAAAATTTGTCTGTCTTATTTAATATCACTATTTATACATGTATTATCTTTATTTTGTTGTTGTTCACTGTGAGCGTCCACTTTTTTGCAATAGCTAACCAAATTATCAAGGATTTTTGGAGTCCCTCCACAGAACTACATTGTAGAAGCAGTTATAATTGCTTATACCATCGAAGACATAACATATTCACAAACGTGAATGAGGCGTGGATGAACAATAAAAACAATAAAATTTGTGAAAATATGTTTTAAAATGCGTGGTATCTGTTGTTCTTACACGAGTACTTTCAATAAACGCAGGAGTCTCAAATTCAGTGAACATTCTCCATGTTAGTAAACAAGTATAAGGCCTAGGCATAAATTAACTATATTAACATGCAAATCACTTGAATTTGAAGATACTTTTGCAGACAGATATAAATCATATAAAATGGGCATTAAGCGAATTCCCGTTGTTGTTAACCTTGTACAAATGGGCATGTTTTCCCATAAAACGCCTGAAACTGCCTTACAAATGTTTTATTTGAATAGTAAATATAATGAAATGAAGTACCTTACTGAACTTAATCAATAGAACTCATCTTGTCCCTATAGGTTATAAGGACAAAACCTTCCTATGAGCCTTGACGTTCGCACACGAAACTGGCCATTAATCTCAACGTCGAATATAATCAATATGATGACAACTACGGGGGGTATAACAAGACAGGCAGTAAACTCCAAGTGTCGAGAATGTACTTCATGGTATTTATTGCCTCTTGCATCTTACAATTTTTCCTCAGTGCCTTTTATGACACCCACGCTGCGTTCAGTACGAAAATGATAATGGAAATAAGAAATGCTGGAAATGAGTGCTTGGTAGACTTTTGAAAGATTTACTTTCTCACTGACTGTCACCGACTCTGTCCATACGGGGATTATTTAAAACAGAATGGAGTTACGTTTCATACCATTAAAAACACACAAGAAAATGCTAAACAAGTATGACTGAATTTATAAGCTTCTGAACTTGCTCTTTAGTAAATAATAAGGAAGAGAGACTGAGAGAAGTATGCAAGAGAGCAGAAGACTTGATAAGATTTACAGGAGGTGGAGAAATGGGCGATGATTTTAATAATCCACTCAAATCCAATGAAATTCCACAATATACTACTTTATATGGCGCTGATTAGATTAGGGACTGATTTTTGGAAAAAAACAAATTCAAATCTCTCTTTTTTTTATCCACTCGATTTTTCCGTTCGATATGAACATTGATTTGAAAATGTGATATCAATTTAGAAAGAGGTGTTAAATCTTTACATTACCTTTTTCCTGCGACCTTTGTTAAGTTTCTGTGTAAAACTCTGCAGATTTTCTGTCCAAGTAAATTGAGACAACAGGAAGAAGACTTCTCCTAAAAACGTTTCCCGACTTCTCCCTGGCTCTTTGATGTACACTCTTAACCTGAGAGAGCAACGTTCTAGATCATCCGAAGTGATATCGGCAAAATGGAATGTTTCGTTGAAAGGAGGGTTTCTTGTACCTTTTTGCGATTCTGTATAGAATTTTTGTTTTGTCTTTGGTAATAGATTAATTTGTACAAAAGAAGAACAATCAAATCCAAATTTTGAAGGAATGCCTATCATTTCATTTACAACAAGCTCTAAGGACTTCGCCGATGAGTGATACGCAATAGAAAAGGTAAGCGTCGTCTGCAGTGCCTCTGTTGTCTCGGTGCAGCTTTTAGGTTCTGAATCATATGACATTGTATGAACTGTCCACTTATTGGACAAACCAGGAGGGGGTTTCTCCTGTAATTGGCGCACCTCTACCATAGAGAACGACCGTGCTGACATTTTAGGTTCTGTAAGCAAGTTACTTGTCTCGATAGATTCATTTGAAGGGTGCGACATCGACCTGCAAGATTTGGTTTTGAGATCGTCTTCTGCTTGTGAAGGTGGTGTTGGAGTTCGGCTTCGACTTCTTGGGATTGGACTAGCAGAGCGCGATTGGCTGCTGCTTGTATGATCTTTGCCATTGCTCAATAAAAGGTTGCTGGGATCGCTGCAAGAGGATTGTCGAGACCACGTAAAATATGCCTTTCGGTGATATTTTTCCTTTGTGGGAGTGTGTGAAATAGAACTTCTATCAGATCGCCCATCATCAGAGCCGTTATGACTCGAGGCCTTTGGTCTAAGTATCAGAGGCGAATATTGGTAATCTCTTAGATCTGTTTCTCCATG
This sequence comes from Lingula anatina, assembly GCF_001039355.2. Next base: position 1,407,091 of record NW_019775857.1, read on the forward strand.
ACACACAAGACCGTCCCTGTGACAGTGCGGTCCCAGTCCTGGGTCACAGTTTGGTGGCATTTTTTGATAACCATAGTCGACGTGATTTTGTCTCTTTAACAAATGAGTAATTGGTCTGTGGGTTTTTGTTTTGTAATTCACAGAGAACTTGTTCGCCATTTTTTGATACTTGGCTGTTTTCTTTCGTTCCTTCCAAAGTTTTCTTATGCATGTGATGCATACGAATATAATGCAACCTACGCCCAGTGCTACACAAATAACCAGAACGGCGATCTCCCATCCTGGCAAACCTGCAAAGATACATTAGTAATACTGTTAAAAATCTAATTATATTTTTGTCGGTGTAATCAATTAGCAATCACCAAGGAAACCACTATGTCTTCAGTAACATGTTTCACTATACAGGTGCTAACAGCTGACGTGCCAAAGATATTTTCATAGGGATATAGAAATAGCATTCATTCTCACAGCCGTTGTAACAGCCGCACTACACCAATATTACAAAAAATAAATCTGAAATCCATAGTGCCAACATGATGCCGGTTCTCTGTTTTAAAGATTCCAAAAATTATGAAAATTAATCACCCTGACAATGCTAGAATAGTTATTAAAGACTCTAATATTTTGCAAATGTTGAAAAACTCATGTGAAATCCGTACAGTAATATTTACCAAGGTCTTCACGCCGATCAGGTTTGCCCATGATATTCAACCCAAAATGTTTCTCTCTGCATTTTAAAGCATGAAGTGAGCCTGAAAACGACCCGGCCTGAACATTTCCCCTGTGCAGTCGCACTTATTTTCACTTATAATTGTACAGATTCCGACAAACTGAATAAAATCTCAACGTTCGTGAACACCAAAGCATTTTCAGCCTCAGGACTCAAGTTATGCTTAATGTTATCTCGTGGATCCTTCAAACCACATGCGGTGAAGTGGTTTCATTATCTCGCACTAAAAAGTTACCCAGGAATAAGCAATGTAGTTACTTCGCTATACATGTCAGATCTTAATGACACTTAATTTACCATAATTATCATGGATCCCAACGTTTCTTCATCATTCGGAAGTATGGCATCTAATGTCTTTTGAATTATACCTCAAATCCCTTATTTAATCTCTGTCGTAGCGAGTTATTTATTATTATTATTATTTTTTTTTTTTGGGGGGGGGGTGTAAGACCAGGTTTAACATAGAGTAAACAACTTTAAAGTAAGAAGTTAACAAAAAACTTAACCTCTACATTAAACTGCAGTTACACGCTAATCAGACGATTATGGACCGGCTGGAGGACGGTTGGTATATACATGTAATTGATATAATAGACATATAGGCCCCTGCTGCAAGCGTCTGTGTATAGTCCCTATGAAGGCCGTTTCATGCATGCATGTACATTTACGACGCTTTGATAAATGCCCACAACACTGGACTGTGACTTACCACTCTGATCACTTTTCTTCATGCTAATGTCGCTGCCATCTGTCAGTAGCTTTACATTGAAGGGTTTAGGAATCAGCGTGGAACTAAAAAACAGAATTTTCTTGAATGGAATAAAATAATATATAATATAGGGTATTTATTGTCATATAAAGTAGTGGAATGATTGGTTTTTCTATAGAAATTTGAAAGTGATATAAAACCGGCGCAGGCCAAAATGTACGGCCTACGTGCGTGCTGTTAGACGGGGACCGGAGCAACGGCAGCTGCGACGGGGCTCAGGACTTTTACTGACAATCTGAAAATTCCGGATATTCAGAGTATCCATGCATACACGTAGGCCTGTATACTGAGAGAGCGGGTGTCAAATAGGCCTAAGCCAACATAGCAATCCAGAAGTAGGCCTACACATCGTTGACCAACTTTGAAGCTTGGGGTAGACCCTTTTAGATAGTCTAGATGAAAAAAAAAATCATAAAAGGCTGGACTTGATGTCAATTGACATCGAGTCTTAGGCCTATTGCTGAATTAGCCTAAATAGATATTTAACAGATAGGCCTATTTCAGAGAAAAATACGCCCGTTTTTTTGACAGCAGGTTTAATTTTGGTCACTATTTATTTTCAAATTAATGGATAGGGGCCTACATTAGGCCTTATTAAGTAGGCCCTATACTTAATTAATATTAGGCCTAGTTGAAATATGATTTCTAGGCGAAATAGAGGTTGGCATAGGCCTAATTAATAAGTAGCCTAGGCCTAGGCTATTATTATTATGCCTATAATTTAGGCCTATATATCTTTCCATCATTTAAAGGGATAATAACTCTTCGTATGAGACCTATATTTCACAATAAAAACATTGTGAATAACTCATAGAAATATAATATATTCTGTTTTACCACAAAAACTGCAGTTATAGCTCGAAATTCTGATATTTGAGCTTGTCTTTAAACCACGTGACCTCCATTGATAGCTATACTCTGTTAAAATCTCTTAAGAGATTTTAACNTATATGATATTTTAAGTCATTAGAAGACTATGTACTTGAAGTTTTAATTTGAAAAGGTATTTTGGTGGCCATATTGGATTTTACGGCCATTTTGGAATTTTCAGACATGCCCATATATCCAAATTTGCTTAGAATTTTATTGTCCATAAGTGTGCCAAATTTCATGCTTGTAGGTAAAAAATGCACAATTTTTCACCAATTTCCTGGACTAGAAGAGTTATTATCCCTTTAACGAATAAGGCCTATTGTTTGCATATGTTCTGAAATGCCATCCCCTCACATCCAAAGTAAGAAACGGTTGTGTAGGCCTATTACTTTCCGCTGAATTTCTCAGACCCCTCCCTCACCCCGATCAACCCCTTCGTCTACATATGTAGGCCTATGCGCACTGCACTGTAGGTTAGCCTTTGCATACCTAACGTTATAAAACTTCAAGCAAACCCCATATCGACTCCGATATTTCAGTAGAATTAAGTATATTTTGTTTTCCGTTTACTTCTTTATAAAATTGGACATCATGTACTATTGAATAAAATCAAGTTGAACGAAACGAATAGGCACGCATTATACTATTTTTGATTTTCATATACGGGCATCTGATAAGAAGTGCCCGGATGAGCAAGAAAACGCCATTTTGAAAAGCACCGGCAGCATGTCTCATGGTCGAGATGAAAGCGGGTACGTTACATGTTGCAGTAACAGATGTACAAGCAAATGTATTTTATTTGCACAACAGCCATGGACCCTAGGGGCCATATTTATTAGAATATTTAATCCAAATTAGTAAAAAAAACTGTCACTTTATCATGGAAATTGCCCCTGCTGTCGACATGGGTCTTCCTTTGTTGAATTAAAGCACGTTGGCATTTGTATTTCTTGATTTACGTTTTACAAGTTGCTAGTACTGTCCTCCTGTTAGTCTGCTTTCCTGGATTTTTTGCGGGCTATGATTACTATTTTTGTTATGTTATATTGAATACAAAAGAGTTGCTTTGCCTCTGATATACTACTAGGTCTGTATGCAGATATGTTGGTTTGTATTGTTTTATTATGTGTTTATAAGGGAAAAAACCCCTCCTGACATCTTACAAAATAATTTGCACAATAATGTTGTTTTTCATTATTGGATGATTATTTAAGTATGTTCACTGCTTCAAATGTTATCATTGAACTTATTTGAAGTATGATTATTTTTACCTGTAGGTCTATGTGCATAAGTTACTTCATTTCAATTTTCTGTCTTTGGAATTAATGTCCACTTAACAAGTTAAGTATGAAAATGCTTCAGCAGATAAGAATAAAATAGCAGCACATGATTATAGTATCAACTGAGAAGCTAGATAGTTACATTTCTGTTATGCTCGATTTTGATCTTGTCCTGACCAAGAGGTATTCGTTTATGTATTCTTTTACCCTAAATGCTTGTATGTGGATGATTTTCACACTTTGGCTATTTTCTTTTTGTTCTGCACATGATTGCAGTTTTGCATCATCTAAATTTGCCCAGTCTAAGGTTATCTATCAGTTTTTAAAAGAGAAAACGAAGCAGTAAAATAATAAGAATGAAGTAAGTGATATAAGTTACATGCTTTATAATTACTTTTACAGGTAGCGTAGATAAAGAGAATAACCTCAACTTTTTTTGTTAAACATAGTATTATTTAAATGTTTTATCTTACCTGTTTTTCTCATGAATCATTTTTGCATATCACTTCATGTACATCTGTTCGTCTTGCTGCCCTGGTAAATTATATTTGAGAAGATTTCCATTTTACTTACTGTAAAGGCAGAAAGGTTTTTGTTTTCATTACAAAAGCTGTATAGTTGGATAATAATAGTGCTGATTCTGAAATTGGAAACTATAAAGGATTGTCAGTCAGTAATTAGGCTGATTTCTTCCCTTTTCCTTTGCCAGTATATAGCTCTGGCCCCAGGCTAGCATCATATGACATAAGTGCAGTACGACCTTCTGTTTGAAAGGTGCACATTTTGTGATACTGATCTGCGCTGAAGTGGTAGCTGATCCCATCTAGCTTGTCACACCTAAAGTGTGATGTATACCCTTCCAGGAAGGAGTTAAGTTGAAGTGAAACAGTAAAATTTGAACTCCTGGCTCTGCTATTTAAATCAGAAAATATGTTCTGTGCTAATTTTTTAAAATTGTGGCACTTGATTCTCACTGGATCAGTTTTTAAAATGATTTACCAGAAGTTAGACAAAATAGCTGTTATACATGGTCCTGGCAGTAAATAATCTATTTTGTAGTATGAGATGTATTTAGCTCTAAATGTGCTGGCAAAAACATCCTTGCCACAGTGTGCGGTAAGCAATTTTACCAACCCACATATTTCATTTTTAGTAATTTTTTCTCCCTGAATTTTGCAGCTGTTTCTTTCAGTAAATACCATTGCAACTTAAATGTGAAGATCAAAATCATGAGAATAGTTCCGTTGTTTTTAGAGATACTCGTTTTAGTTTTGTAATGTTTGTGTCAGGGGAAGAATTTCAAAGTGTGTTAATGTTGTCTTCAGTGTGATTGTACGGCTATAAAAAGTGAATTCAAAACAAATGATTTAGTGTACCATTTCCGCAACACTTGAATAAAGTGTCTACTCTGATTTTTTTTTTTTTTTTGGTTTTGAACCATTCATTTATATATTGGCATTATTATTGCTATGCTGATTGTTTGTGTTTGCAGGAAGCTGTTTGTGGGAGGCCTCAGTTGGGACACTACCCAGGGTAAGTTGTTAAATTTTGCATGTAAGCATGTTCTTTGTCCAACATGACAGTCTGAATGTTTGAGCAGTTTTTGAGTGTTAAACTTTTGAAATTGTGTATTTTCTTTAATTTTTACTCACATTTACACTGAATGCTAATTTGATTTGGAAAGAAGCATTGGGGAACAAAGTCAAAATTGACCACTTTCACAAACTCCTCCATGGTCACATTCACAACCAAGTTGATCTGTGATGAACAGATTCGTGGATCAAATATGGGACTGTATGTGTCATAGGCCTTCTACCTGAATGAGCGTTTGCATGTCCAAGTCGTAGATCACATAATTTCATGCCATTTCCAATCTGATAAAGTCCAGTGAAAGAGTTCTTTGAGGGGTATTTAGTGCTACATGCTATATGTTGCTATCACATCCCATCTTGAGTTTCTACTCGAAGAACATTCATGGGTTTTGATTTTGTCATGGGATATACCTTTATCTCATGGGATATATGTTGTTTAGGTCAGGATGTCAGTGATGGAGGTTTAAAATAGATGGGTAAAGTGTTACAGTGATTGGAGCAGAGATCGTAGCATGTGACAGCTGGAGTACTACTACCTGTTAATTTATTACTAGTAATAAAATTGTATGCTGATTCTCACACCAAATAATTTGGTGTAATATTGGTATGTTAAACTTGATATATTTTTCTTGCAGAATCCCTACATGCCTACTTCAGTCGGTTCGGTGAAGTGGTAGACTGTGTGGTGATGAAGAATCCAAATACAGGGAAATCGCGTGGCTTTGGCTTCGTCACATTCAGAGACCCAGCATGTGCAGAGGACGCTTTATCAAAGAGTTCCCATGACATTGATGGAAGAGAGGTAAAAGATCACTGTGCACTTCAATTATGTGTATAGCATTTGGACATTTATATAATTATCTTGCCTAAAATGAAACGAAGTGATAACCTGGTTTAAATAGGTAATGTAAGCCTATATATGTAAGGTGATTATACATATATATATATATATTTGGTATTTTAGGTTGATGCCAAGCTTTGCAACCCCAGAGGAGCAGGAGGGGACAGAGGTGGTGGAGGGGGAGGAGGAGGAAGGGTAATTAAGAGTTGAAAGTGATATCTTTTTATAAAATAGAAGAAATACTGAAGGAAATATTCATAGAAAAAAAAAAGAGAAAGAAATGTTAAAAAAGTTTTCTCTTATTATCAGACGTCTCTCTTTCTTTGGAAATTGTCAATTAATATGGTAACCATTGAAAGCTGAAGAATTTCTGTGTAAATATACTTAATGTTTGCTTTTCATCCAAAACAGCAGCATGGGGGTGGAGGTGGCGGAGGAAGAGGAGGGAACTTTGGGGACAAATCTAGGAAAGTGTTTGTTGGAGGGATCCCACCTAATGCAGATGAGAATAACTTGAGAGACTTTTTCAGCAGATGGGGAAAGGTAACTTGAATAAAATTTAAAAGTTTGTGTGCATAATGCTAATTACAAGGATAAAATTGTGCAGTGTTCTAGGATGTCATATGTTGTTCTCTACATCTTTGTGGTATATTTGCCTTTGAAAAGGAAAAATGACTAAAAGGCTAATATTGTAAACAACCAAAATTTCAGGTAGTTGATGTGACAATCATGTATGACCAGGCCAAAGATGGACGCCCCCCAAGGTCAAGAGGTAAGTGAACTGGACACTTGCATTATTTTATGCTTGTGTCAATACTATCAGTATTTGTAGTTACCTTAGCTGTGTGAGTAAATGGGATGAAGTTTTGGCCTCAGCAGTAAGGAGATGTGATAATTACAATATTGAATGGTGTAAAGTATGCAGAGTATGTTGAAAAGCAGTGCGCATTCAGGAATTAAGAATACATATTTGAGAGGAAATAAGATTGCATGTACTCTAAATAATTTCATTGGATATGAAGCTTGGGTATGATTGGCTTTATCAACTTGGTGGGCTTTATGTGTAGATTTCTATTTAAGAAATCATCTTTATGTTGTGCTATACAGAAGACTAAAAACAATTAAACAACAAGGATTTGATTTTCATTCAGACTTTTTTTTACCATGGATAGAAAGTGTATACATGGATGTTTTAACCTCCAGTGCATCATGTAAAGATACATGAGGTGACAAACAGTATGATCAGTATTAACGCCATCATCCTAAGTTGTAAGATATAGTATTCCTTGACTGGTGTAGAAGAATAGTGGCATTATGAAACTGGACTAAGGAGGACCAGATATGAAATTACAATTGTATGTAAAGCCACTTTTGGTATGGCAAATTGAGGAAATTGATATTTATGCTTTGTCCTGGTATCTGGTGAGTCTGAGGTCATCACTTCATCCAGTGTACACATTAGGGATTTTAAGGAGTAACAGCATGATTGTAAGACTTAAGACAAATATTCTGTAGTGTCCATGCACAATTGTAGTGATCTATCTTATTATAAACACCTAATATTAGTATACATATGTGACATTGTTATCCCCACCTGTCATGTGTGGGGAATAAATTCAACATGTGCTTCTGAACATGGGTCAACGAAGAGATGGTTCAATTCCATACAATCCCCTACAAGCCCTATTTCTCTCTTCATGGTGTGATTTGTAGTTGTTTTTCTATGCATGAAGCTTAACAAGTTGGTGATCACTTCTTTTCTAGCACAAGTTACTGCTCAGCTTGGTCTTTTGGGAATTAATGCTGAGAACAGTGGGTGATAGCAGTCTGCTTTGCAGACATCATTGAATATGTTTAAATTATACATTACATATTATTGCCATTTTCATAAAGAAATATTTAAGTTGATTATTTGTTAGCAGAATTTTGCATTAATATATTATTGTGTAAATATTCTTACATATTAGATAGCATTTTGCATTATTAAATTATTCATATCTATGTTGTTTTTATGTCATTACCATGTTGTCTTTTCTTTGCATCTAGGTACTTATATCACATGCCAATTTAATGACTTAGATTCAGCACACTGCCAGTTAAAATTTGATATTGAATCTAGTGCGTTTATTAAATTACCCATTAACATGTAGTTCAAAATATAGCAAGCTAGGAGCATAGTTATAAAAAGGGTCTTGTTTATCTTTTTTTTTTTTTTTTTTTTTTTTTTTTTTTTTTTTTTTTTTTTCCTTGTTTTAAAAATTTTTTAAAAATATTTTTTTTTTCCAATTTAAAAATTTTTTTAATAAAAAAAACNCATCATGTAAAGATACATGAGGTGACAAACAGTATGAGCAGTATTAACATCATCATCCTAAGTTGTAAGATATAGTATTCCTTGACTGGTGTAGAAGAATAGTGGCATTATGAAACTGGACTAAGGAGGACCAGATATGAAATTTCAATTGTATGTAAAGCCACTTTTGGTATGGCAAATTGAGGAAATTGATAGTTATGCTTTGTCCTGGTATCTGGTGAGTCTGAGGTCATCACTTCATCCAGTGTACATATTAGGGATTTTAAGGAGTAACAGCATGATTGTAAGACTTAAGACAAATATTCTGTAGTGTCCATGCACAGTTGTAGTGATCTATCTTATTATAAACACCTAATATTAGTATACATATATGACATTGTTATCCCCACCTGTCATGTGTGGGGAATAAATTCAACATGTGCTTCTGAACACGGGTCAACGAAGAGATGGTTCAATTCCATACAATCCCCTACAAGCTCTATTTCTCTCTTCATGGTGTGATTTGTAGTTGTTTTTCTATGCATGAAGCTTAACAAGTTGGTGATCACTTCTTTTCTAGCACAAGTTACTGCTCAGCTTGGTCTTTTGGGAATTAATGCTGAGAACAGTGGGTGATAGCAGTCTGCTTTGCAGACATCATTGAATATGTTTAAATTATACATTACATATTATTACCATTTTCATAAAGAAATATTTAAGTTGATTATTTGTTAGCAGAATTTTGCATTAATATATTATTGTGTAAATATTCTTACATATTAGATAGCATTTTGCATTATTAAATTATTCATATCTATGTTGTTTTTATGTCATTACCATGTTGTCTTTTCTTTGCATCTAGGTACTTATATCACATGCCAATTTAATGACTTAGATTCAGCACACTGCCAGTTAAAATTTGATATTGAATCTAGTGCATTTATTAAATTACCCATTAACATGTAGTTCAAAATATAGCAAGCTAGGAGCATAGTTATAAAAAGGGTCTTGTTTATCTTTTTTTTTTTTTTCACTAGCTTCAAAAACTTATCAGATAATGCTTTCTTTGCCAATTTAGAAATTATTTTAATGAACAAATCATGCCATCCAGCTTTTTATGTAAAGGGTTTGTATAATTCTGTTAAATGCAATCATTTTTAAGTTGTTTTGTACATAAGTTTGGCTTTAGAAGTATTTAAAAAATCGTCTTTAGGTTCATGACTAAAAATTTATGTTTAAGTTCACTTAGAAGTGAATTGATATGTGAAACATTGTTACAGTTATCTTTTCTTATAAACATGACATTCATATAATACAGTGTGTTATACATGTGATGCAGGAATTTGAAATGAGATGATTTTTTATAACTGAAAACAAAGACCTGATATAATATGCTATTTGCATGTTTTATTATATAAGAATAGTCTATATATTTATGAGGAGTTTAGTTTAGACATTACTTCAAGAATTACTATGACTTTCCTTAGTGCTGCGTGGCACACAAATTGTCACTGTAGAACAGGTGCTTCATTTGTTAGCAAGTTTTAGTCATTAATTAATGGTTTAGCTACCTACGGGGTTTTGACAGTACTAAAACGGTTAAGGCATGTTTGAATCATGCAAGTTGCTGGATGTTAACCTTTTTGTTAGGGACAAAAATAACACAAAAAGCTATGAATTGGATGTTGTACTGGCAGTTGTGCTGAATTCACCTTGATTCTTCCCTCCTCAATAGGCTTTGGATTTTTGACGTTTGACAATGAAGGCAGCGTAGAACAAGTCGCTTCCATGCGATATTTCCAAATGAATGGCAAACAGGTTTAGTTATTACTTTATTAGTTTTCTGAAACAGAAATACCTTATTATCAGCATCTTACTTGTAATTTTACAAAGTATGCAGGATGCATACTTAATAATGCTGAAAATAAGTGTATTTGATGGCAAAATGTTGCAACCTCTGCCTATCCAATTTGGCATGAGTTTGTAACAATGCCTTTATCAAAAAACAAACAAACAAAAAAAAAAACGTGTCTTGTTTGAATATCTAAAATTTTATCATTTCAAAGTACTGAACAGAAAGTTCGGGTCATTCGGCATTATGTATAAGATTTTCACATTGGCAAGAGGCTCAACAACTTGTAAGCTGCGTATATTTTTGTTGGATTCGTGTTTTAAGAAAGACAAACCAGACATGTTAGTGAAGAGTTGGTTCATTTTGGTGATTTTGTTAGTTGCTCAAGTAAGTATGTTGACAAACACATGCTACATACAAGTTAAACTTGGAAGAAAGATAATTTCCAGTGCATTATCTAGATAATTGGTAACATTTCACTCACAAGAAACAAAAGTAGTTTGTAGTTTGTTTGTAGCATGTGTTGATGTTTTTTTTTAGATTGACTTTGGCATTTGGTAGCACAAAAAATATATAAATGATTATGATTATTAAGAAATGGCAAAATCCATGCCTTTAAAGGGCCAATCTGCTTACTGCTTGCCAAGTGCTGGAGCCAAAAAGTTAAAAAGAAACAGTTAACAAAGCTCAATTAAAAGTTACCAAGTTTATTTATTAAATAGATGGTAAGCATTTAATATCAACATTAAGGTACTAGTTGTAGAATTATTATTTAATGTAACATATATCATTAGTAACATATTATCAGTAACATTTTAAGTCAGGCCAATAAGATACTCTTTAAAGGTTTTATCAACAATTAGAACAATTAAAAAAAACAAACAAAGACATAATTGTTTAAATGCTCAAATTCAAAGGCTGTAATTTCCAAACCTTGACAAAACCAATATATCTGGAAAAAAAATGACTTAACGATACCTTTGAAATTGGGCTTGAAATGAGAGCTTGGTTTGGCTGACCTTCTCCTTTTCTTTATTAGGTGGAGTGTAAAAAAGCTGAGCCTCAGCACAAACAGGGAGGAGGCGGAGGTGGTGGCGGTGGTGGCGGACCGGGAGGAAGAGGAGGACCAAGATGGGATGGCCCACCAGGACCACCTGGTGGCTTCATGGGTGGTCCACCAGGACCTCGCCCACCATTCCCCCCTGGACCAGGATATCAGCAAGGCCCAGGGTTCCCTCCACAGGGGCCATATGGTGGCCCAGGACCATGGGGACATGGTCCTGGACCTGGACCAGGTGAGATGCACATATACATTTTACTTCCAAAATTTCCTAATATTATATATTCATTTTTATATATTTGAAGTGTAGTATGTATACAGTGATGAAATTCTTTGTTACTTTTGTGTTATTTAGATGACAGATGGGGACCACCACGCCCACCAGGTCCAGGGGGCCCTGGAGGTCCCCCACCCCCAGGGGGTCCACCTGGAGGTCCCCCAGGGCCTCCTCCAGGCGCAGGAGGCCCTCCAGGACCAGCTCCAGGCCCCGGAGGACCAGGTCCACAACCTCCACAACCAGGCCCAGCACCTGCAGTACCACCACAGCAGCCATCATATGATTATTACTCTACCCCGTCAGCACCCCCAGCAGCAGGTGCCCCACCAGCAGCCCAGTCTTACTATGGAGCTCCACAGGGAGCTCCTGCTCCAGCAGCAGGTACATGCTTTACTACTACCGCACCAACAGGCACACAGCAGCATAAAAAGCTCTGTGTTAGTTTGGGTGCCTTCTCTGCCTTCTGCTTGCTTATATTTGGGACTTCCTTCTTTGCTTAAGAGGGAGATACGTTAATGAGTATCCATGTAACAACAAATGGCTTAGATTAAGTGCCTAGTAATCATGATTTTATGAAAAAATGTGTATTTATTTTAAAAATGGTGTGATTATACATTTGATAATTGTTGTAAAGGAAAAGCTAGCTTGTTTGTTGCTTGTCCTTCCTCCAGGCTATGGTGCTCCTCCTGCAGCTGCTCCTGCCAACAATGGCTGGGTGGCCCAGACCCCGGCTACCCAGGGCTACAGTGCCTACTCTCAGCCTGCTGCTGTCCAGCAACCTGCAGCTTACGGTCAGCCACCAGCACAGCAAGCCTATGGTAAGTAGGGGGTATACAAGTCACTATAAGTGATTGATTAGGTTTTGAGTGTGTACTTAATTTTCGTTTTGAATGCATCAAATGACTTGCATCACATTTCCATATTTTATGCCATTTGCCAAATGTATGGGCAACAGTGATTAATTGTATCAACCCCATTCTGCATACTGAATAGCAATGCTGTAGGTGGCTTTGGTAATAGTTGTAGACTTATGACTTTTGTCACTTGCACAGGAGCTCCTGCCAGTGCCCCTACTGCCCAGGCCAGTTCCTATGCTGGATACAACTACAGTGCACAGCCAGCACAGCCAGCAGCAGGGGATCCATATGCTGCACCACAGGCAACTACACAGGGTAGGGGCCTTGACCAATGTTATTTTGTATAATAGTAAAATTGTTTTAAAAAAATTGGGGGGGGGGGGTGCTGTTATTGTGGTCATTATAAGTATTAATTTTCCTCAACCATTTCAAAATGACAGATAGAAAATCTGTGTAATAGTTTTAAAAGACAACTGTGTTGTTTAACGTATACAAAGATTGAGAACCTGCTTGCAACTTTTTATTTTGATGTGACTTAGTGCTAACATTTCCCCCCAAATTTATTGTGATTGGACTTTTGTTTTCTGCATTTTAGCTTATGTTGCACAGCCCACAGCAACAGGCACTCCATCTACAGCTCCAGCAGCTGACTATACCTATGGTAAGTTTGTTTATTCTGGTATTCTGCTTTCTTCAAAAATTAATTAAGGTGACAACAGGTTGTATTAATGGCTGCCTGAGTGACTTAATATATTGATTGCAAATGAAACCATCTTGGTGAAAGAAGGACAAATGAGATGTTTGTTCAATGTTCTATGTGTAGGAGCCTATCCTCAAGAAGCCAGTGCCTATGGTCCCACCAGGACGTACAGTGGTTCAGACAGTCAGCCAGCAGCTACTCCATCATATGGCGCTACACCCAACACAGGATATGCTGCAGCACCAGCAGGTATTGCCTTATAATAAGTCAGCTACAGATTGAAGGCACGGGCCGTCAGACTTGGGGAAAAAAAGCTTTGTATATGTAATAGAATGAAGTAAACATATAAATATCAAAGAATTATGCATATGTGTGTTGTGTGCAAAAAATATGTATCACAACTAGTGTAGTAATAGAATTGCTGTTTTTTTTTTTTTTTTTTTATCAAACAGAGGCAAATGATAGAACAAGTAAAAAATTTTGTGGTGTATTACATTTCCTTACTCTTAGTTTCCACATTTTAGTAGTCTTAACCCAGCATAATAGTATCACATGTCATCTGCAACTGCAAGGCACCATGCATTGTGCTTTTTGGACATCACAGCGGTTCAATTACAGTGATTTTTTTTTTTTAATATATTCATTTTTATGAAATGCCAATTATTAAATGCCTTATTTAACCATTACTCTCACCACTCATCATTTCCAGCAGGATACGATGCTAGCTATGGCACGGCTCCTCCAGCTAACCCTGCTTATGGTGGTCAAGGGGATGCCCCAGCTCCAGCAGGAGGATATATGGCTGCTCAGTCTGGGTTTGGTAGAGGATCAGCATCAACAACACGCGGGTATCACCCCTATGGTCGCTAAGTGGAACAAACCAGGAGGAATGACTTTATTTTTGTATGCTTTTATTTGTAAATATGTGTAGTATTAAAGTGGACATTGCTCATGCGTGTATTTTGAGGTTTGGAGACCAGTGATGGCAGCACTGAAGAAGATGCAATACTGTTGTAAAGCCATGTTGTTGAATGCCACCATTGGGTGAAATGTACATGTTTTTATTAGGATATTTTATCAGAGATATTGTGCAAAACTTGAACATGAATTCCTCGCCAGCAAATTCTTTGCAGATTGCTGACAAATCCACAGTAGCTATAGATTTTCACTCTTTTTTTTAAGTAGAAAAAGACTTTTGTAAGATTGATTGCTATGAGAATTTGCAGAATTCTATCAGTGACCAAATTTCAAGCTCATCTCATTGTTCTTATTGTTTTAAAGGTAACGGAACTGATATTGGAATTGTTTGACCTTTTAAGATTTAATAAACCCAACAAGTAGACAAACAAAAATATTTGCTCAATTGGTTTTATTCATATAACATAATATCGTCTAGATAATCAAGTTTAAATACTGTAATCGTACTACTAATCTCACGAATGCCTTAGGCGAGATGCTGCTTGTTGACCCTTTGTATAATCTCATGTCTTGAATAGCAAGCCTTTTGTGATCCTGTAAGGTCTAAGTCATCCTTATGAAAATTTTAATCAACGTGTATTTATCAGTCCCCTTATGACGCAGGTAATTCCTTGTACAAACAACACTGGGGAACATCTTCGGCATCTCGGGCGAGGTAAGATGCGTCCTTGGACTAAACGCTCCGCTCGGTTCATCTGATATTTATTGGAAAATGTCAACCCGTGTGCTCAATTTGATATAATAACCTTTGACCCCGTGCTATTTTCGTGATGTATTGGAAACAAACTTTGTTAGTCAATCTGTATTGATTTCGGAATATAAAAAATTAGGTATGTTAGAAAAATCTTCAACAAAAACATTGTTTGAACTATACAAGAAGGGGAAGGATGGAGCAAACTACTCCAACGTAAATATCTAAACATTTTCAGTTGGTTCCGCCTGGACTGGGAAACCTAAGATAACGACAGTTTTTCAGTTCCGCTACATCAAACACTGGTTGGTCAATCACATCCTCTGGTGTCTGTCCCCCGTCGGGACTTTTTTGGAGAACGCTGTCTCTGAAGTAACGTTCTTGGTATGACTTGATAAGGTTCACGTGGGCTTCAGAGGCGTTTTGTAAATTAAATCTGGGACCGCGGACCGGTATGGATTGCTTTCTGTGTGTATCTGTGTCTGGACTCGTGGACGTAGCTCTGTAGATTTCTGCAGTAATTATATGGGATGGCGATCTGTTTTCACGAGGCGATTCCTTGTTTATTTTGCAGTTTCCTATTTCGCACGTTGGTAGGGTACGGTTGCAAACTTCACCCGTTAAAACTACTGGTGATGTGGGAGAATTTGGCGATTTTTGCTGTCCAGTATCCTCGGCGTCTGTCTCGACGATGACAGGTAGTTCTAACTTGGCGCTTCGAACGCGGTCTGCCACGTTCAACGGAGGGAGACGGTCTCTGCCTGTACTGTATCCGGGCACTGAATGGCTTTTTACGCGAAAAAATAACTTTGGCAGAACTGTGTGTCGTTTATCAGGACAAATTTCCACGTTCTTCTCAACAGATATTTCTTCCTCCCGGTTTTCGCTGAGTTTTGTAGTCGTGCGTGTCGTTTTCAACACTGAATTGTATGAGACTCGTGTTTTAGTGTATATTGAAGTACTTGGCGCTCGCGTAATATCAAGTAATGAATTCGAATGTTTCTTCTCAATCTCCTTCAATCTCTGTGAGTAAGTGAGTATTGACTGCTCCAGAGCCTTCTGAGTCGAATTGATCTTTTGTATATTCTGGTTTAAATCGTGCTTATAAAGTTCAATCTGTCTTCGGTACTCCGCGTTTGTGTTAGCATACTTATGTGATGCCAGTTTTCCTATTTCACTTTGCAGTCCCGCTGCGGCTGGATAGGTGTTTGCCAGGAGTTTTTTCCTCGGCCACATGTTCTCCTTTTGTTGTTAACGCGATGACCGATTTATATGTGCGTTCATCGGCTANGTTTTTTTTTTTTTTTTTTACTCAAACAGAGGCAAATGATAGAACAAGTAAAAAATTTTGTGGTGTATTACATTTCCTTACTCTTAGTTTCCACATTTTAGTAGTCTTAACCCAGCATAATAGTATCACATGTCATCTGCAACTGCAAGGCACCATGCATTGTGCTTTTTGGACATCACAGCGGTTCAATTACAGTGATTTTTTTAAATTTTAATATATTCATTTTTATGAAATGCCAATTATTAAATGCCTTATTTAACCATTACTCTCACCACTCACCATTTCCAGCAGGATACGATGCTAGCTATGGCACGGCTCCTCCAGCTAACCCTGCTTATGGTGGTCAAGGGGATGCCCCAGCTCCAGCAGGAGGATATATGGCTGCTCAGTCTGGGTTTGGTAGAGGATCAGCATCAACAACACGCGGGTATCACCCCTATGGTCGCTAAGTGGAACAAACCAGGAGGAATGACTTTATTTTTGTATGCTTTTATTTGTAAATATGTGTAGTATTAAAGTGGACATTGCTCATGCGTGTATTTTGAGGTTTGGAGACCAGTGATGGCAGCACTGAAGAAGATGCAATACTGTTGTAAAGCCATGTTGTTGAATTCCACCATTGGGTGAAATGTACATGTTTTTATTGGGATATTTTATCAGAGATATTGTGCAAAACATGAACATGAATTCCTTGCAGCAAATTCTTTGCAGATTGCTGACAAATCCACAGTAGCTATAGATTTTCACTCTTTTTTTAAGTAGAAAAAGACTTTTGTAAGATTGATTGCTATGAGAATTTGCAGAATTCTATCAGTGACCAAATTTCAAGCTCATCTCATTGTTCTTATTGTTTTAAAGGTAACGGAACTGATATTGAAATTGTTTGACCTTTTAAGATTTAATAAACCCAACAAGTAGACAAACAAAAATATTTGCTCAATTGGTTTTATTCATATAACATAATATCGTCTAGATAATCAAGTTTAAATACTGTAATCGTACTACTAATCTCACGAATGCCTTAGGCGAGATGCTGCTTGTTGACCCTTTGTATAATCTCATGTCTTGAATAGCAAGCCTTTTGTGATCCTGTAAGGTCTAAGTCATCCTTATGAAAATTTTAATCAACGTGTATTTATCAGTCCCCTTATGACGCAGGTAATTCCTTGTACAAACAACACTGTAGAACATCTTCGGCATCTCGGGCGAGGTAAGATGTGTCTTTGGACTAAACGCACTGCTCAGTTCATCTGATATTTATTGGAAAATGTCAACCTGTTTGTTCAATTTGATGTAATTCTGACCTTTGACCCCGTGCTATTTTCATGATGTATTGAAAACAAACTGTTAGTCAATCTGTGTTGATTTCGGAATATAAAAAAATAGGTATGTTAGAAAAATCTTCAGCAAAAACATTTGAACTATTTAAGAATTGAAAGGATTGAGCAAACTACTCCAACTAGACGTAAATATCTAAATATTTTCAGTTGGTTCCACCTGGACTGGGAAACCTAAGATAACGACAGTTTTTCAGTTCCGCTACATCAAACACTGGTTGGTCAATCACATCCTCTGGTGTCTGTCCCCCGTCGGGACTTTTTTGGAGAACGCTGTCTCTGAAGTAACGTTCTTGGTATGACTTGATAAGGTTCACGTGGGCTTCAGAGGCGTTTTGTAAATTAAATCTGGGACCGCGGACCGGTATGGATTGCTTTCTGTGCGTATCTGTGTCTGGACTCGTGGACGTAGCTCTGTAGATTTCTGCAGTAATTATATGGGATGGCGATCTGTTTTCACGAGGCGATTCCTTGTTTATTTTGCAGTTTCTTATTTCGCACGTTGGTAGGGTACGGTTGCAAACTTCACCCGTTAAAACTACTGGTGATGTGGGAGAATTTGGCGATTTTTGCTGTCCAGTATCCTCGGCGTCTGTCTCGACGATGACAGGTAGTTCTAACTTTGCGCTTCGAACGCGGTCTGCCACGTTCAACGGAGGGAGACGGTCTCTGCCTGTACTGTATCCGGGCACTGAATGGCTTTTTACGCGAAAAAATAACTTTGGCAGAACTGTGTGTCGTTTATCAGGACAAATTTCCACGTTCTTCTCAACAGATATTTCTTCCTCCCGGTTTTCGCTGAGTTTTGTAGTCGTGCGTGTCGTTTTCAACACTGAATTGTATGAGGCTCGTGTTTTAGTGTATATTGAAGTACTTGGCGCCCGCGTAATATCAAGTAATGAATTCGAATGTTTCTTTTCAATCTCCTTCAATCTCTGTGAGTAAGTGAGTATTGACTGCTCCAGAGCCTTCTGAGTCGAATTGATCTTTTGTATATTCTGGTTTAAATCGTGCTTATAAAGTTCAATCTGTCTTCGGTACTCAGCGTTTGTGTTAGCATACTTATGTGATGCCAGTTTTCCTATTTCACTTTGCAGTCCCGCTGCGGCTGGATAGGTGTTTGCGAGGAGTTTTTTCCTCGGCCACATGTTCTCCCTTTGTTGTTAACGCGATGACCGATTTATATGTGCGTTCATCGGCAACAAATTTCCTTTATCGGGGTTTAATTGTTGTTCCCGGAGTCATTCTTCTGCATTAAATTTGGAAGATCTCTCGCTGTTATCAATATCATACCGCCCACTTAAGTTAGTTAGTGTGGAGGTGATAGGGCACGTGATACGAATTGCTGAGAAGTTAGGCTCATAACGATCAAATATATACTTATACTACAATGTTTGTTTTTTCGTTATGATTGTTTTTGCCGGTTGCTTAGACACAAATTCTTGTTGCCTGATAAAGGTGATGTGGTATTTGAAACCAATTCACTGCCAGCGTCTTTAATATTAAAGGCTAACGTGGGCAGAAACTGACAAAACTAAAGAATCAGAAACCCGGAATTCTTTGGATTGGGGCGTGCTAGTTTTGTTTACAGTATAAAGTGACATAAATACGGAATAGATCGTTGATAAAGGTGTATATTTTACTATAATCAAATAATTTCATCTCTTCGATTTTCATCCTGTTGAATGATTCACAAGCTTTGTGTTACGGTTCACATTTAAAGTCAATTGGATTTTTCAAACTAATCACAAGCATTATCAATTGCGACAGTTGAGAAATTAATTGCGTTTTAACGAAGCTGGAGCTTTTTGGTTGCCAAAATGGGGAATTAGGAGGGCTTGAAATCCACTTCCAGGGATGTAAAACGTTGGTGATGATGATTTTGACTTAGATTCCTTTATAAAGTTTTGTTCACAAACCTGATACCTAGGGATATTTATTTGCACTATCTGTAATATGCATATTCTTGCCTACATCTTTAAATAACTGCATGTAGAAATAATTGGTATTATTTCGTGCAAACACTAGACCGCCAGGTACTTCGTTTTGCGTATTGGTACGTATCTTTAATAGATCTTTTTTATTTGGCTGTGTACTAAACCTAAATGAAATTAATTGCATTAGATTCAGTTTATCTACATTCTGTGGATTTCTTAGTACAAAGCGGAAGCTTGTGAAGGAAAAAAGAAATGTATAAATTGAAAATTCTCTGTAAAGGTACTTTATTGACTTGCCCTAATTGCTTTTTAGGGTTAGAACCCATACATGCCACTTTCTAATAACAAATAATATATGTGGCATTTTTCCAAAGAAATATTTGAAAAGCATCTACAAAATATTTCTATAGCTAAAAATCGATACAGATGATCAGAGGGCAAAACATCAGATAACATCTGGTGTTGTTTTGTTAGTTAGAAATATATTTTTGCTTTTAGAAAAAACTAACATGTTTGTTTGACTAACATGGATATGCACATTCATAACTAGGTAAATGGTGTGTGCCGAAAACTGAATTTACTTTGACACAAACATTTAGGATTTCTCATAGGTGAATAGTCTCCTAAATAGCCCAAAATAACAAAAACATTCTCGTGAAAGCGGATAATCCATGGTTCAACGGAAACCTGTTATTTCTCAGGTTAGATGAATGGACTTACACAATAGAGCCATTATGATTTCTACTTTGCAGTTCTAGTGGGGTCTTAATACCTCCTTGCCCCGTATACAAGGCGTTTCTATGGGACATATAGAATCCGCGGTGTAGTAAGGGCAGGGGAGCATAGTGCTCACGTAGCTTTACAAGCCTTACCTGACATCTAGGTGTAGTACATGTAGCGAGGTGGACAAAGCGCTGGTCACTTGCCAGCGTGAAAAATGACCATTGACGACACTGCAAGTTATTTGACAACAGTAAGTAAAAGTTACGCCAGCGTTTCGTGTTTAAAGTGTACCGATTTTGATTCGAGATCTTAATATTGATAAATTGTTGAGGGAGGCTGTTTTGATCGTAGACTTGCATTAAGCCATGGGTTGGTGTAAGTTAACACGGAGGCAAAGGTCAAAGCTTCTAACCTTTCAGTGACTGTTTGACTTTAGGAAATGGACGTCACCTCTCTCAAAGCAAGTTACAGAAAGAAAGGCCGGTGAAAAGATCTACAATAATATCAAACGAGACGCCCCTAGGGCCGAAGAATACACAGAGTTATTGACCGATACAAAACACGTATTCTGGTTATATAAGTATTGTCGATGATAGCAAAAGGCCCGAGACTTTGCAATTAACTTAAAGGTCAACTAAGAATGGACTGCCGAATTATTTACCATACGTAGGTGAGTAGGAAAGAGGATCCATTGAATAACACAACTACTAGATGGGTAATACCCCTGTACATCATAAATCCATAGATTCACAAATTCCACGAGATGTTTATTTTACGGACAAAACACACAATACTGCCTTAATCCAGTTTTGTGGACACGTTCGGGTAAATGATGTAACTGTAGGGCCTCTCGAATGGTTTCATACTACATATACTCCACCAAAATTTCCAACTCTATATCTTAATCTATCTGGGTCCCCGCTTTAAATCGCACGAACGTTATCTGTATATTGCCTATCCCCGCCCTGTCAACAGATAGCGACGAATTCAAGGCAAAATGCTTCAATCTTAATTTTTGTACCAGCATAAATA
>NW_019775857.1:1428399-1451833 GCF_001039355.2 Lingula anatina
CTACACACTTCTCCATTCACATATCTTATATGAGATCGGAGTTTTTTGAAAAAAGAATGCATTTTTACCTAGGCATACCTTCGAAACTGAAATATTCCATATTAAATGTCAAGTCTGTATATATATTTATATATATATTTATATTTATGCTGGTACAAAATATATATATATATTTATGCTGGTACAAAAATTAAGAGTGAAGCATTTTGCCTTGAATTCGTCGCTATCTGTTATATATATATATATATATATATATATATATATATATATATATATATATATATATATATATATATATATATATATATATATATATAGTTCTAAAGCCCGAAAACCCCCAAAATCCCGTGCTATTATCAAGAAGGATAAGCAGCAATACGGGGATATACCAAGATATTAACATTCAATTCAGTGCTTAAATTAAGCCGATGGTACGCTTAAGGATGCTTTAGGCTACACAAAGGTATGTGTCCGGGGAAGTTTGGTGACACATGAGATGCGCTCTTTCTTCTCTGTGTGTCGCGCTCATGTCAAGCGGTTGCGTTTGTTTTCACGTTGACAAGGAGACATCGAAAGGGGGGTCATCAAATTTTATCATTAAATGTAAGTCTATAAGCCATATCTTAGTTATTATCTAATTGATTGTCGCTCTATTTTCTGCGCTTGAGAAGATACTAAGGCCTGGGTTTTGTTAAACAGGTACAATGGTATAATAAGGGGTACTTTTTTGGCTTGACACTATTCTATAAGTTGTGTTATATGATAGTGTGCATAGTCTCTTTTGAAATTACCATAATGCATTGTCCTTACACCTACGGCATCCTTTGCAAAACAAAAAATTCGTTGAAAAATACAGGAAGTCTACATAAATCTCACGGATGATTTTTATTTTCAGGTTTATATGTTTTCAATTATATGGACTCTTAAATTCTTAAAAATTCTTAATTTTTTTTTTTTTTTTTTTTTTTTTTTGCTCCACCAACCGCGCATGGTCACATTGTATCTCTTGTTCTAAGCAGAAAAGCAAATTTGATATAGTTATTTGTTTTCCACTCAGCTGTTGATAATAAACATGCGCTGATTTAAAAAATCTATTGTTGTGCATCGATTTTGCCACAGTACGTAGTATCATAAGTCTTGAATTGTATTCTTCACAGAAAGGGGTTTGTGACCCCGTCCCTTAGTGCCGCCGCAAGAGAGAAAAAGCCGATGAAAAAAGTGAAACCAAAGAAAGAAATTGACGTTTGGGGGTTTATCATGCATAATTTAATACGAGGTCTGCTAATAAACAGTCTCAACAACTTCATCATGCACTCAGTGGCAGCAATTGCACAAGCAATTTATCGTTCATTCAAAGTGATACGCATCCTTTTTCTGTTCAGTCAAGGATCATGTATCATTACTCTCATGCACTAAGATTGAGCAGTTATGTCTCTTTCACTGCTTTCTGATATTTTTCAGGTTTTTTGTCGCATTTATAAGTGAGTTTAGCCCAGACGCCACTTTTTCCTCTTCGGAGACCAGGGCGATAACAACATCGGTCACTAAAGACTATGCCATCACATTTCCCGTCGGAAACCTGCAAAAATGACGGCCGCATTCACAGGCTCCGGTCACGTATACGACAGTCATGCTGCACCCAAGGTAATCTCAACGACTTTGGCTTTTATGGCTGTAATTTCAATGTTATTTCCAAATGGAATTTACGATACTTCAATATACTTGTAGAAGTGATCTTCAAACATTTATTTAAGGCAGTTCGATGTCTTTTCAATGCAGGAAATACAACGCCTTTGCCAGTGTTTTGTATCATAACAGACAGTGTGAGGTGCAGTATGCAAGAGAAATGTTACTTAACCCAATGATCTATATTTGCTTTACCTAACCTCGGTTTACTTGCAAGATACAAGCGAGAAAAAAATCGTTAATCATACGGATATGAGTATCACATAGTTTTGTTGCTTCCTAATCTTGCAATGACATTTAACTGAACAGAATTGATGAAATCACGAATGCTTTAATTACACAGCTGTTGGATTTGATTTAACGTCTTCAGGTATACAATTACATGCATAAACTCAACCCTCATTGCTAGCCATATATGTAAGTCTTTGACGTAATTAATAACAAAACACGTAACTATACGGGGTGTTTTCTTCAGGTTCAGTTAAATAACATTTCTGTCTCGTTATATTAACAGAAGATCGATCTTCATATCACTTGCAGTCACGTCATCCACTTATATGCCAATGACAATGAGTTTCTGCTACAAACATTCTGACACTTCATGATGTTTTTTCAAATGAAAGTCCCCACTCAAACGTGCTAATGTGCTAACTTACACACCACCAAGGTTTTTTCAAACATAACGTCCGCGTTTCTGTTTGTTCGCACTTTCGAAGTTGATGTAACGTTAGACCAATTTTCATATATCGTAGTAATATTAATGGCCTTTCAAGTAAGTGTCACACACAAAGCGGGAGAGAGAGGGCAGGGCCAGAGAGAGAGAGGTTGAAGGAGGGAGAATGTTGTTTTATGTATCAGTTCACTCTCCACAATTTTATTTTCACTTGAAAGCATGGTCTTATCTGTGCATTTATTCCCTTTTCCGCAGTTTATCAATTTATGCGATCTTCAGGTAATAATTCTATTCGTTTCAGATAAAGAGGCGACTACTAGCATCAGATGAACCTTCAAGACATCGCCGAGCAGACCAGCATCAAAGTGACTTCGATATCCGCGTGTCCAGAGTGTCTCCTTTGGACGGAGATTCCAAGGGGTCCATGCTTGCCTACACGGAACGGATGCAATCTATTGCCAGAAACAGGGGGATAGCTATACACAGTGGGGGTAACCCTGGGGGATCGGACTCCACCCTTGTTGTGAGAGCCAAACACATCACTCGTCCACGAAATTTACCAAAATTAAGCCCCCGCGGACAAGAGACGTTAGACTCATGGTCTGAGGAGAGCAGACCGAAGAAAGATGCTCTTAGAGTGAACACGGTGAGTGCCTCGGATCTCAGGGACCTTGTGGATCATAGCCTATATACGAAAGGCACGAGGAGAGAAACTGTGAAATTGGTTGCAATAAATGACAAAATATCTCAAATTGAAAGCAGAGAAAACAGTGCTAAACGATCGACCAATCCAAAATCGATTGGTGGTGACGATAAACATATAAACGAGAAAGCAAGCGATGAGACTGATACGCCTTTGACAATAAAAGGTGACAGCCTGTCTCCTGTTGCCCCGCACTGGAGCGTTTTGGAAAGAAACAAGGCTCAATCTGTGTCACCAAATAATGCCAAGACGCCTAATTCTATGTTCGATGTGGGAATACCATCTCAACCAAAAATTAACGATAAGGATTACGGTCGTTTCACTGTTCTAGCAGAGAGACCGAAGAAAGTGAAAATCAGGAAACCTCCTAAAAGGATGAAACTCCACCGGAGCAGTTTAGATTCAATACCAGAAAATGAGACATTATCGGATATAGAAACCTCCAGGCCTCACTCTCAAGTATCTGTAAAAATGTCCCCAATAGTCGACCTCTCAGAGGACCATTACCCCCCTACCTTGCAAGACCATAGTAACAAACATACAGTAAAATCAGCTTTGTCTTCCATTCCCGAAGGTACCACCCTACCTCAGCCTCCAAACTCAGGTTTCCGTTCTCTCTACTCTACAAAACTTGATCAAACTAAGCAAGTTGTGAATATAAAAATCATCGACTCAGGAGAAAGTACTCTGTCTTTGGAGAACAATACTGAAGAGATGTCTCCCAAGTCGGAGGGAGGCTCATTGTCGTTTCCAAGCTCCGTTGACATTCAGCGAGAACAGCAATTGACGAGTCTCAGGTTTAATCTGTCACAGACATTCACGAGGAAAAAACCAAAACCGCCAAGTGAATTGTCAGTTAAGGGTGCTTACTTACGAACGCGTTTTTATGAACCCAAGTCCAAAATCAAGCTGCCAACATTCGCCAAGAAAAAGAAAAGACCAAAAATCAGATTTCTAAAATAAGAATTGTCAGAACTGACCTAACAGATTTTTTTTTTGTTATTTTGTTACCATGACACATATATTTTGTTACCATGACACATATATTTTGTTACCATGACACAAGTATTTCGTTTCATTTTGATGGTTGTGTGTGCGGGTCCTGGAAACCAGCTTTTGAGGGGACCAAAACTTGCTCTGTTCTTCATTTTTTACCTTTCAAGAGTTGAATTTTCAAATGAGGTAGATTCATCATTTGAAATGTATTTTCATATGAGAGTAATTGTTAAATGAAATATGAAGATGAGTTTTTCCCTTATTTAACAAGTACCAGATAGCATGAGTTAATATACTGTATGTGATTAACTTATTCCATTTGAAAAGATACTAACTAGTGCGCAGTATACTCATTGCTAAAATGCGATCTGCTGCTGATTAAGGATGTACATGAGAGAATTCCTTATGTTAATATATAGAAGAATGCCAGTACTTAATGTGAGTATCACATATTTGCACCAATAATGGCTGCAAATTAGCACCAATAAAACTTGTTGCTGCATTTTGCTAAGGATGATTTAGCTTTTTCAAATTTGTGCACTGAATGGTTGCAGATTGCATGCATACGCCAATATATGTGGGTAATAAGGTATAGAATATATTGTCTACTGTTTTAAAATCACCAGATAAAAAGGAAATTATTGTTACGTAGAAGGAAGGTGAAATCAAACATTTATCATATTTCGTTGCAACCTCATAATGCACAGGTAGGATCCGTTATGTTGGATCCTAGTGCACAGCATGCACAGCAGTCTCCAGTACGTGATCTAATTATGTTTTTATGATTCAACTGTAATAATATTTGCATATTATATATATATATATATAAAACGAAAATGTCAAATGAAATACAAGCAAGGTAATCCTCCGTCTTTTAATTGTTGCTCTTGTAGGTCATTAGCACATATTTGTTGTCTCGTTTCTGTTCTTTTCACTAAAAACTGGCTTGAACGAGTAGCGATTACAAGAACATTAATTTGACCCATTTGTCAAAGTTTGATATAAACAAAATGTCACTGTTTGGAGCAAACAAGCATCAATCTGACAAGTGATGATGGAAATATTTGAAAATATTTGGGATGCACCATTAAAATGAACTTGTTTTCCCAGATAAGTCCGGGGACGTGATATAACCTTCCCGCAAGGCAAAACAACGTTTCACGCTTAAAACAGTAGTCGTGTAAAATCAACATAAGAATTTGTTTCTGATAAGATATGGCATGGAAATTCCGTTGTATATTAACTTTCCACGGATCAATTTCGCACAGGTCATGATGCCAAATGCTTATAGCAACTAAAATCACAATTCGTGTTCTGATATTTATTGCACATATTATACTTTTTACTGAAGAATAGATACATTAATTCGAAAAAGATGAAATACAGCGCAAAAACCGCTGATCGTATGCCATTACGCAAGATTTTATTAGCTTAACTGTCGTTCGAGTGTAATGTATTAACAGGTAATCGTGAATTAAAAACATGCAGTCTATCGCTGTCACTAAAACTAAGCACCCTTCGCCGTTCAGTTTGTTCTTCATTCACCGGGGTCGGAGGTGACGCAGGGGTCGTTAGAGAAGGTGCAGACAATGCACCCTTTAACTGATGACGATCTGAGGCAGGGGGAGACGGCTTATTTTTGTGGACGGATTGAAAAAACTCGGTGTTAATTTCCAGTTCAATATTACCATTCCCATGATTAAATCCATTTCTTTTCTTCTCGGTCGAATTTGTATTAGTTGTATCTAACAGAAAACTGTTTACTGCCTCGGAGTATTTGAATAAATGGTGGGAGATCACCGGCTTGATGGAGGTCTTTCTTACTCTTGGAGTTTGGACATTCTGTTTGGGAGACTGCACCTGGTTTAAAGCTCTACCACTAGCAGACACGTCTTCAGTGCGCTTATTGTTCACTTTTGTTTTCGTTTTTTGTGGCTTCCACACATATGTCATTCTCTCTTTCTTGTAGTAATCTTTTTCCGAATTAAAACTGTGCATTTCCTGTGATTCGGAATTTTCACTGTTTGGTATGTCAGGAAAAGGCGCTATCTGAGGATAAGGATCAAATTCGTCCGCACTCGGTGGCGAAATTAATATATCCACGGGCAAATTCTGATCTAAGTTTTCTCGTTCAAATTTTGTCAGCTCTCCAAGTTCGCTTGCATGTTTGATGCCTTTCTTAATTGCCGGTAATTGTGCGTGCCTTTTGAAATTAGCCTCGTGAGTATTGGTATTTGACTGCACCTCATGGCTTGATAAGTTTTCAGAGTTCCTTAGTTTGTCGTGGCTTACTTTTTGTAACCCGGGAGAAACCATATGCGTGAAGTCTAAAGATTTAGTCCTGTATATACTCCCGTCTTCTGTTCTGTGGCCACCATTGGAAGATTTAAACTTTAAGCTCAACAAACCCCCCTTTGATTGTGTTTTACTTGCTGGTTCATTGGTACGTGCTATTGCAATTTGCCGCATTCTCTCAGAATAAGCGAGCATGGAACTCTCCATTGATTTCCTTCGTTCTTGTAACACGTGTAGTTCTTTCTTGTGCTGTGATTCAACAACGTTTATCTTCGAGTCCAGCATAGTAGCGGCCGCTGCATTCAGTGCAGTGGTAAGTCCTGTTTCACTGTGCCTTCCCGCAAGACCTGTGTAGTTGGTTAGTTTTGTTACAACTGCTTTTCCCAGGTTCCCAGGGCCTGGCTGGTTCTTGTCTTTCCCGTGCATATTAAAAACGCACCGACTTGCCTGTTGGGTGATCTACATCAAACAACTGAAACAAAAACGTAAAACAAGTGAAAGTAGCAATAATTTAAAACCTTTCTCACAGAATTTAAAATAGATTCTATGCAGACCAAAAACGTTCAAAATGCACGTGTTTGAAAAAAAAAACATTGTTTTGTCCAAATTAAGAGTACACCGTCACCACTAGTTACTACGTTACCTACACGAATGAATGGCATTAAAATTCGATCTGTTTAAGTTTGTACTAACTAATTTTAGAGTGCGCTGTGTAAGAAGCACGTGACAAAAAGCAAACAATTTACGCTTGAACCTTCCGTTTAATAGGGGCGCAAAAATAAAAGGGTCTACAATTACTTTGAAGTTTCACTCAACAACCATAGGACTCCATAGCGTATTAGAGGCCATCGATGGCACGAAAAACAAACATAGAAACAAATTGAAGCACACGACGTAAAACTGATGTTGCACAGCCCATCGGACAAATTGTTGAAAATAACCGATTCGAGATCAATGTCCGTTATGTGTGCTAATAAACAAGAAGTAAAAAGGAGTTTATTAAAATTTTAACAATAAAAACAGCATTTCAAAGAGCTGAGGTCAACTCTTCGCGTGCCCCTCCATGAAAATGCCTTAATCTATGCCTTACCCTCTGTAATCGCCAAAATGTGCTTAACTAAATCCCTATTTCTGCTGTGACGCCTTTTTAGAAGACCTTACACAGAAGATTACACGGTTGTCATTTGGTATTAGATTGTTGATCTACTCCTCTAAGTTAGTGTATTCGCTTGATTACATTGGTATTAAACTCCCTGAAGTTGATTTATTATGTCACGAAGGAGTTGCCTGAAGACGTAACTGGACTCTTCGCTTCGGTGCCTTTAGTCAATGTTGGCCCTGTCGGATGAACAATCATAATATTTGCGAAACAAATCTGTTTAACCACACCTTTGTCCTCAAAAGTACCACAAACTGAAACACCGCCATTCCGAAAAAAATTGTATTTGATTTTCACATTTTGGGAAGTTGGTATATTATTGATTTCTGCTGAAGCTCACACGTTTACTTAGTAAATTAGGCGACTTGTTTGTGTTTTGGTGCATCGAGACTGGCACACACCTTCCTATAAACTAATAGGGACGGTTCCTATAAACAACACAGTTTTTCTTTCAAAATAAAACCAAGGTCTCCAAAAACAGTCGAAGTTTCGTCAAGGACTTAAATTAATATCAAACAAACTTTTCTATGACTAAATCCGGATCATAGACTGTTATCTTATTCACCTGTATATATAGGGGGGAAATTATTATTACCTTTATTTACTTTTCGGGTTAGGAACTTAATTTGTTCATTGACTAGAAATATTAATCCTCGATTGACTATAGAAATGTATGGTCTGGGATACGATCTGTCACGACTTCTGAACGCAGCACTGTTTACAGAAAATAACCTTAGTGTCCTCAAACCTCCAGGTGAATTTTCTGGATATCTATTGATCATTTTAAATAAAAAGGAGTCGCATATGATACAAATACAACCCTGTCTACTGCAAAATATCTCCACTGATTTTTTTTCACCAAAGAAATTTACTTGAGAGCAAAATTTGATAAGAGTATGCAAAAATTTCGGTACTTCAAACTTCTGAAAGAATATCATAAAATCTAAAAGAGCAAAACAATTATATTGACAGAGAATAAAATGTGATTGTTTTAATAGCCACTGAAAAGGGGATGAATGCCGATCACAGCGTCCTTAAAAAGTTCTGCATTTAACTGCATTCTTTTAGGCAAACAATGACGAAGTGCATATCACATTACGTGCAGATATGTGTAACGGACCTTTGTATACAAGTTAACTCTTGGAGAGGTGACTATCATACAGCGTAGAACAATGAACGTTTGTCAAAATATTTAATACATGATATTGAACCTGTCACCTCTCACGTCTTATCATCTTTGGCAAATATTAAAGCTACTGATTTTTCAAGAACGAGAATCTGTCTACTTTGTTATGAACACGATGATGATGATGGTTATAAATAACTCTATTCAATGTGTTTATATATATATATATATATATATATATTAGCTTATTTTCATACTCAAGTTAAAAAGACCTTTCAATAACAACGCACACTGTGAAAATACAGCCGGCACTTTATAGTGGCAAGTATAGACAATCATTGCACACGCGCTTTGTAAAGAAGACAGTTACTATAAAACATCGCTATTTTTACACATTTATTCATTCATATATTTTAATTGTTAACGTCTTAATCAAAAACAGCGTTACCTGTGGATAACATAGTTCGCTGTGCTGCTATTTCTTCGGCTTGACCAACAGAATTCAGATACCTTCTGGATTTAAACAATATGGAAGGCCAAAGCTTATTTTCAATTTACATGAACTTCAACAGTCAGCGCAAGCTCTAGCCAGGAAACACCTTAGCTATATATATTGACTCTGCGTCACAAGCTGTCGTAACTCCTGACACAGCGTAAACAAAAATACGCGCGTCCAAAGTGAAATCAACCAGAACAGAATGCAGGTTATATGCCCTTTTGGTTCTATGCCAAGATACCTTGTTCGACATTATATGCGTACGCACGTACAGAAAGCAAAACTCAGTGGTTGCTTATATAATTATGAATATTCAAAAATATGATAATGCTATACAGAACAGCTTTAAACTGCAGGTTGAAGGAGTGGGTTTGTTTAAGGGGGTTGGTAGTTGCTACCTTTGCTATCTGTTATTTTGCCTGATCTTGCCTGCATATCAGAGTTTTGCACAGTCCAATTGTTTTAACATTTCAACCTCGAAATGTCCTCTACCTCAAACGCTTGTTAAGATTAAAGCACACAGATGTTTTCTTCTACTGAACAATTTCCCAATTTTTTATCTTTTGTCATGTTGATCCAACGTACAAGGGGCGTGTAAGTCTGTTTTTAACTAATTGCATTCAGCGAGATTCCCCACAGAGTTGGATTTTTTCTTGAAAATAATAGACCCGCTGCCTTAATTGCAAAAGCTAACTTATGTAATATTGGAACCTAAAGTACCGATTCCCATTGAAAAATATCGGCGAACTAAACACAGGTTTTAGAATGTGTATAATTAACCCGCATGTGCACTTGACGGATGATTTTGAAATGAAAATTACGATGCCACTTCTTTGAAATCAACTTCCTTTAATGTACAAAAATATCACCCAAATCATTGGCCCTAACCTCTGCGGGTTAAACCGCAAGGTGAATTGCTGACTGTTTGATCTAGCTTTTGTGCAGATAAGAAATCAGAAAAAAATTCTATTTTAGTATAAAGTTTATCGAGTAGCAACCAGTAAACAGAAGTGTCTTTATGGTGAGACTAAGCATTATGACAGGGCCCTCCTTCACAGGTGGTATCGAATGACATCCTCTTCAAATGAATGATATATAGTACAAAATATTGACATTGTGCACTACAGACGATTGAGGATGAAAAAAAAAATCAAATCCCTTTATAATTAATGTTGATCCTTAAACGAAGAACAGAAAGACTCCTCTCAAATGACTTTCACAAATAAATTGTACCCTTGGCTTTGAAGAAATAGAATAAATATTTATATATTTGTCAAATCTCCATTTGAATACGCTTGAAGATTGTAATTTTGAATTACTACTTGATCACATGTGCCTTATAACTTAACTCATTATTTATCCACTGTTTTGCTGCCAAAGTAATCCAACAGTTGACACCCTCTTAATTATAATGAAAAACAATTTACTTCTACGCACTAAAACTAGAGTCTTTGCTCTCTAAGGTGAAATGTGACCTCACACGTGTATTCAAATCTTTATCAAATGCGTCATTTACACGCACCTGACTTAATTGCGATGCAAGTTTTGTCCAAATTTCAGTATCAATCATAATCATAAAGTGGACAAATGTAATATTTAAAGTAGAACTACTACTCCTCGTCCACGCGCACCTTCCAACATGGCTGGAGAGAGGTTTTACAAGAGGAGGTCATGTATTAAACGATAATCAGAATTTTTCTATCTCTTTTCTTAAAGGCTGCAATTTGATATTGTTACCATTAAAAAGGCACTACATTTACTCTGTGAAACATCAACTGAAGCATGAGCCGCAAAACGTTCGGCCTTCTCATACTGAACACTGTACCTGAAGATATTTAATCATTTCTGGACGCTAGTCAGCAGTCTCAGCAGCTAGTTGATTTTTTGTTCAAACTCTGTGCCTATTATCTCCGTTCCTTTCCTGTAAATAGTGGTTTTCTAAACCTAACTTACGCTAAGATCTTCCCTGTTGCTTGAAGGTCGCCATCTTCTTAACCCAAGGCCAACCGGTAGATGAAAAGATGCAACGGAGAGAAACAGGTTATCATTTAACAGGGCCTAGCTTATAACAGCAGTCTTTACATTTGATATCGCGTAAGTTTGTGCAGTTGACACGTCTATCTTCAATAAATATTTCAGTTCATTGGGACACTGGGTGACACACGGCGAAACACGTGAAAATCAAATTGTAGATTAAAAAAAAAAATCAAATGAAATCTATTAATATACAAGACAACTAGGACCTACGTTTTGCTTTTTGATGCAGCAAGTTCCGTATCTGTGTAGGGCCTTAGACCTTGATTTCAAGTCGTTCTTGTATGTTGCATCCTATGCTATTTTAATGAAAAACAAAACAATTTTAAGGTTTAGGTAATCTATAGGCCTACTATGATATATTTTGGCTGCTATTTTATGAAAGCAAAATACTCAGATAACTTTCTTGTGTGATTTATACTAAACACCAACGTTGCTTTTGTAAAAACACACTTTATTGAGCTCCGTATTGTAACAAACAACGCCATAGGAAGCCTAGTGATTTTTGGTGCTCAACTCATGAACTGCACATTTCACACAATTATTTTGATAAAACTGGAATGTGTTAGTTGAGAAAGTTGTAACACGTCCCGCAATTTCAGCTGGTTGATCCGTTCTAAATGTGTGATGGCACTTTCTTTGATCAATAAAGTACTCAATAACACTGGTAACCGTTATCAAACTACTGTAAGCTTATCAATTATCGAAACAGTAGTAGTCCCAACTTTAAATGTTGTAATGTATTGTAGAAATTGCATCAGAAGGTAGCTGTTAATT
Source organism: Lingula anatina (assembly GCF_001039355.2). The sequence goes on from NW_019775857.1 coordinate 1,440,345, forward strand.
TAATCACGTAAGCCTTTTTAATATTCATATATACAGGGCACTTTAAAATAGACAATAACTCCGTTCACCTAACATTTCACCCTCTTTATAACTGAAATAATTAAGTTTAAAAAAGTCATGCAAGCATTAATCAATTTGTAGCTTCTCGGCTTGATAATACCCAGTATTTTATTTATCGGTGAATAGTTTAAAAGTGCAAACATGGCCGCCCCCAGGCGGCCCTTGGCAATGTTAAGTTATTTTTCTCGAAAAATTCTTTCAGGTCAGACATTTCATCACAAAGGAAATGTCCAAAATAGCAATACCATATTAACACGTTATTACAATGGGAAATCGGCGCGATATAGTTTTCGTAAAAACAAAATAATTGCCCCAAAATGGGCTGTCGGCCTTGCGACTCTAGGTTTGTCTGCGACTCTCTTACTAAAATATTTGCCAGTTTCAGAAGCAAAGAGTAAAGCCGATGACTTCAATGTAATAGCTGATGTTGTAGAAGAGGTGTTGCCTGCTGTTGTATTTATAGAAGGTAACAGGTAAGGGTGTATCTGTTGTAAATATTAACACTATAACACTTAACATAAATCTTTGTAAAATCTTTGTACTAGCCTTCCTTTTGGATAATCATTACAAGTGCGACTCAGTTTTATTTACTGCTTCTTTGCCAGCCTTGCCCCCCCTTTTTTTAAAGAAAAACTTCTCAGTTTACTGGATTAATTATTTTTTTTAAACTGAAGTATGTTGTTACCAGTACCTATTCACCCCCAGACACTCCTGACTATCAACATGGCCTGATTGATTAATGAATCTAGAAAAATAAAAAAAAACAATAAAAATCATTTTTTGACAAATTTTATAAAATTGCCATATATATACTCCTCTACCAAAAAAAGTGTCACCCCAAATGCAATGTGTAAAGTGATACAAAAAATGATGTCATGCATCAGTGTTCTTTATTTAACTTCTAAAAGTAATTTTTTACAACAAGTTACTGATTGTACAACCAATGAATAAGATAACTATAGTAAAAAATCAAAGGAACTTTTTGGTATTTTGTACAGTATCTTCTGGATTGGAGGACACACATGTTGGGTCTGTGCGTGAAGTCAAAAGTGTAACGTTTGTGCAGTTATGGCGATCCACATACAGTGCAAAGATAGTATGAGATCATTTTTGTTTGCAGAGTTTTTCCTCAGTTATCCATTTCTGAGGATATCCTACACCTTCTTAATGAGGTTTTGTTCCAGGGATTGAGCTGACCAAGGGGGGGGGGAGTCTGGATCTATTTATTGTGTTGGCTGTATGTGGAGTATTGTAGCATTATCATGCTGAAACATAAATGGGTGATCATGGTCAACAAAGATGTTTTCAATAGAATTCCTTATGTGTCCTTTACAGTACTTATATTATAGATGCAATTGTCTCTGTTATAGTTTTAGTTGACGATTTGTCGTTATTCCATAACTCTAAAGCATCACAATTTGCGACTAAGCAATAATAGCAGTATCACCATTAGTTTGAGGCTATTATTTGTTAACTAACACTAGAACATCTTGTTGCAAATACCTTTGCATATGCATAATTCATTATTTTATAGTGTCTTTCATGTAATTAAACATGGCAGCAAGTTTTGGTTGCTAGTCATAATAGCCTATTACAAAGCTTGAAAGCTTATAAAAGATTGAGTCACTAGGTACCTCTGATAGAAAACTGAACACTGCTCACCAATGTATCAATACTTGGATCAGTTCAAATGCACCCTTCACTGATTGAATTGTTTTTGACATTTAATTGGTTTCAAACACTTCAAATATCAGTATTGATCAATTGTTATTGTGATTTTCTTATAATTTAAAACAATCTCTTGGTTAGCATCATAATGAAATAAAATTAATTTTGTTACATGACTTCTTCACTTTATGCCACAATCAAACTTCAGTAGTATTTGAGGCTATAATTGTACTACCGGATATGTAAATATTGCGTTGCATTTGCTAAAAGGCTTTAAGTTAGCAGGTGGGTGCAATTGCCACTGCAAAGAGGGATTGATCGGTATGGTCGTTATTTGCAATGCTTTTGAGTTATGGAGCCCCGAGAAAAAAATTGGGATTATACTTCTTAGCATCTGTTTTCCAAACCATCATGTGTCCAAATTCTGACAATGCTTCACCTGCTTTCATCTGAGAACAGTATCAATGCTCAGATATTGGTTGGTGCCCTTTCATGAGTTGCAGAATACCATCTGACTCCACTTAGACGTATCTCTCTTTACTTTCAGATCAATATTTGGAAGGAGTGGTGGGTCTGGGTTCATAATTCATGAAGATGGAGTGATTCTTACAAATGCCCATGTAATTGATAACCAACAAATTATTCAAATCAAATTACAAGACGGAACCACTTACTCTGGAAAAGTTCAGTATATCAGCCATGAATTAGACCTTGCAACTGTCAAAATAAATGCTGTAAGTTGTTTTTTGTCTTAGTATGGTATTTAAAATGGTATATCTTTTAAATCACTGAAAATGTACATGCTTCTAGAGGTAGGTATATTACAATATTGCTTTACAAGTACTAACCATTTCATGCTCAGGACATGTATTTGTCCCAGATTTTTTGCATCAGCAGACTATTTAGGTCAAATTTTTGTGAATATAATGTATACATCTGTTAAGCTCCTGTCTATCTTGTCCGCTCCTGTCTTCTTCTTCGCTCTTGTCCAATGCAGTATTTGTCAGTTATTATAGTTTTTCATCATCAGAACATAATTGGATGTTTCATTTGACCGTTTATCTTAATAATAATAATAATTATTATTATTATAATAATAAGGTTTATTTCTTACACAGCACATTCTATAATTACATATTTCAAACTGCCAAGGTTACCATAATGATTCCTTTACAGAAAAACCAAGGTTTTTTTTTTTTTCATAAATATGTTTAATGTATATTTGACTTTTCCAAAGTGCAGTGGATTAACCCAATACAAAAACAAGCCAATCTGTACAGTTTTTGTTTGCTGAAATTTCAAATGAAATGATATATGTCATCTTCAGAGACACAAACTGCCAACACTTGAGCTGGCTGAGAGTAGAAAAGTCAGAGCCGGAGAATGGGTGATAGCCATGGGAAGCCCTTTTTTACTCAATAATTCAGTGACGGTAGGAATAATCAGCGCTGTCAACAGATCAGGCAAGGATTTGGGATTGGGTTTCTCTGACATGGATTATTTACAGACAGATGCTGCCATTAATGTGAGAAGAAGGAAAATCTGTTTTTATGACATAATAAGTTTTAAATATCTGCAAGATGAATATAAGTATATCTTACAAATTATGACATGACAACAAATCAATGAAAGCATTTCGATTTCTAGATTATTTGAAGTAGTACAGAAGAGTTTCACTACAGATAATAAGTGGAACTGTTGTAATTGCTGATAAACACTTTCAAGGTAAATGTTCTCTTAGGCTAAATATATGGGTGATCATAACTGAAGTAAACTTAATATTCACTAGATTTTTATTTTTTGACAAATTCTTGTTATGCCCATACTTTTTGCAAATTAAATTCTTGTTATACTCATACAATTTGCACTTTTTAGCCAGGAAATTCTGGTGGACCCTTAGTAAACTTGGTATGTATTCTAATCAGTAAAAGTTTCATAAATCACAGATATGTTTTGTTATTTTATCTTATGTATTATGTATATTATAAGCTAATTTTTGGTTAAGAATCATGGTTCATTTATTACACATCAAAAAACTTATATTTCTTTGTAAATTTGTTGTCTATTGGGGATACGTATATTTGTTAGAGATATTCTTTTTTTTTAGGATGGAAAAGTAGTTGGAGTTTCTCGCATGAAACTGGCAATGGCCAGCATTGGGTTTGCTATCCCTGCTGACTATGTGAAAGAATTCTTGACAAAAGCTGAAAATGCTGAAAAGCAAGGTTAGTCTTAATTAAAAATCTTTTATTATCAACACACTAACAGTGTAGTTCAGTCAGTGCACTAAAGATCAAATTAAGCATTTGTAAAATTTCTAAATAAAAATTTTCTTGTTTTCTTCTGAGCAATTTTATGTTGGTTTCATTTCAGTAAAATCCAAAGGAACATTTTCAATGTTTGACAGTAAAAAAAGGATATACCTTGGTGTAAGTATGATTACATTGACTCCAGCCATAGCATGGGAATTAAATCGCAAAGGTCTCACCTGGATGAGGCCAGATTTACAAGGAGTATTAGTGGCAGAGGTACACCATCCATCAACTGCTTACAGGTATGAGACCTATAGCAATAAATTACTGATTCTTTGTCTTTCTACACTATAAAAGTATAGAATCAAAGAGAATACAGTATTTCTCAGCTACAGCCATTTTAAGATCAATAATTTTTTCTTCACACTTATTCTAAGCACATTATTATTGGATAAGCTAATGCTAAGGTTAATATGTAATGGTTTTCCTATATTTTAATATTAAATGTACAAAATAAAATTTCTTTTTTGATTTATTTCCATAAATATTTTTAAGGTGGTTAATTCAGTAACCTCATTCTTTTATACAATTTACAGAGCTGGCATCAGACCTCATGATGTTATAGTCAGTATCAATGGAGAAAGAATGAGATCATCACAAAATGTTCACCAAGCTTGTATGAACAGTGAATCCTTGCTGATAACACTGATACGTAATGGAAAAGAGTTGCATGTGAGGGTGACTCCAGATCATACGGATTAAGAATTATTATGTACTTATGTAGAATGATTTCACATGGAGGGGAGGTTAGGAATGATGTAAGAGTATGCATTATATTGGCCCAGATGATTTAACAACCATATATAAAATTTCTCATTGAAGTCATGTCATCTTTTTTGTTGTTTTCATCAGATCAAGTTACATTCACAGCTGCTTGACAAATGGGGATTTCATTTAGTCATGCAGGTACATTTTCATATATATTGCTTCCAGAAATAAAACAAATTATTCGTCAGGTGTTTTGAAAGGCGTTTTTTCTTTTGCGTGACATACTAAGAGCGTACGAATGGTTGTCACTGTTCTTTTTTGATTAAAAAAATGGCTTCTGACAGTTAAATAATGTAGTAGATGAGTGACATTTAGTAGCGCTACAACTGCAATATGTAAAAGATGCTAGTAAGATTGGAGCTGTGTTCTGTTAGTGATAATATATTTGTACTCTCTATCTGGTGTGTTGTTACAGCATCTAAGGTTCACTTGGAAGGGATATATATATGTAATTGGATATTAATCTTAAAATAAAAGAGTTCCCATGTGTTACAACCTTTGCACTTTATCATTCTATGTAAAGCATGCCAGAGTCGCAGTTTCTTTCACATTTTTATTTCAAAATAACGATGGTCAGCAGTAATAACTACACCTTGTTGCCGTGGTAACAACTCATATGCTCATACTGCACCTGCCAAATGTATTCGATCAAGCAGCCAAATTCCCACATGCTGTAGATAAGGTAAGCTTAAATGGTAATTTTGTCTGCAATATTTGTTTTTTATAAGCTCGACTGCCATTATCAAATAGAAAAAACAAACAAGTAGAAGAAAATGTCTTTAAGTCGGTAACAGACGTGCAGGAAATACGCACAAAGGGAACTAATGTCGTGACTTTGTAAATATTTATCAAAGCTCGCCTTGTCAGTGGTCCTTTAACTTATAACTTCCCGAGGCTGTGCTTCATATCACGGCGCTTGTGTTATGTGTGCTTAAGGGTGTCACTTATATCGTTGACATACTAAAGGCTGTCATACACTAGCTGAAAGCGAGGTGTCAGCTTTCAAATTACGGCCCACAAATATGTATANAATGGTTGTCACTGTTCTTTTTTGATTTAAAAAAAATGGCTTCTGACAGTTAAATAAACAATGTAGTAGCTGAGTGACATTTAGTAGCGCTACAACTGCAATATGTAAAAGATGCTAGTAAGATTGGAGCTGTGTTCTGTTAGTGATAATATATTTGTACTCTCTATCTGGTGTGTTGTTACAGCATCTAAGGTTCACTTGGAAGGGATATATATATGTAATTGGATATTAATCTTAAAATAAAAGAGTTCCCATGTGTTACAACCTTTGCACTTTATCATTCTATGTAAAGCATGCCAGAGTCGCAATTTCTTTCACATTTTTATTTCAAAATAACGATGGTCAGCACTTATAACTACACCTTGTTGCCGTGGTAACAACTCATATGCTCATACTGCACCTCCCAAATGTATTCGATCAAGCAGCCAAATTCCCACATGCTGTAGATAAGGTAAGCTTAAATGGAAATTTTGTCTGCAATATTTGTTTTTTATAAGCTCGACTGCCATTATCAAATAGAAAAAACAAACAAGTAGAAGAAAATGTCTTTAAGTCGGTAACAGACGTGCAGGAAATACGCACAAAGGGAACTAATGTCGTGACTTTGTAAATATTTATCAAAGCTCGCCTTGTCAGTGGTCCTTTAACTTATAACTTCCCGAGGCTGTGCTTCATATCACGGCGCTTGTGTTATGTGTGCTTAAGGGTGTCACTTATATCGTTGACACACTAAAGGCTGCCATACACTAGCTGAAAGCGAGGTGTCAGCTTTCAAATTACGGCCCACAAATATGTATATACAATCTTTTTTTTTATGAAAATGGGTTTGTTCTATAAGATTCAGCAGTCTGAAACCAGTGCTTTAATGACTGTTTATTCTTTACATCGGCGGCTATTCTAAAAACCCATGTCAATAAACAGACCCCATGACCGACACTTACTTACATGCAATATTTATTTGAGGCGCAGTGAACCGCAACCAAATAGTTAGTTGTGCCTTGCATTATGCAAACAATAGCTGCATGGTGATATAGTAAACAGTACAATGTGTGTGCTGTACTCCTTTAGTCGGGGAACTGTGAATACACCAGTGAATACACAAACGGCGGACAGGAGTTCATATATTAATGAGATTTCAAGCCAGGTTTTATTGGGTATATGCTGGCGTAACTAGACGACCCAAGTATGAAAATAAGACTTAGACAACCATGATGACACCAATGTTTAAAATTTGAACTATCACTATGAACATCGTTATTCGAAATACCGGGAGGCCTGGAATCCCGAAGTCAGGCAGTGGCCAAGGGAGCAAAATGCAAGATGATGGAGAACAGGTAGTACAATCAATTCCCTATTCTTTTTAGTAACTAAGATACTGTAATATTTGCGATAATCCTAGTTTTTCTTTTCGAAACTTAATCTCTGAATTTAATCAAAACTGGATAAAATATGGACATCAATCTTACTTAAAGCCCATCGTGCAATAAGAACTGTTGACCTCAATTCTAGTAGATTCTTACATTGAACTTGTCACATTATATTTTTTTCACTTTTGCACTTTGATTTAAAATTAAATAACACTATTAACGGCGTGTAATGAAAACAGAAATAATGTAGAGAGGGTAACTTTTTTTTCTACTGGGTGCTGGCAATAATTATTAAGTCATCTGCCTACTGAGGTACAATGGAGCTGTTCAGAAAAGACGTACCCTCGTAGTCTCGAGAACTTTGTAAATAAATGTGCGATGATGGACTCCTGATGTACTCCACCTTGAGTTCATTACCAAAAAAAAAATTGCTTATCATAACCATGCAACAATCAGAGTCGACAAACATGTCATCATTGGGCGAGAGCTCTTAATATTGATTTAGCAAACAATAATTCAGACATGTAAGCGAACGGAAAATGTGACGGAGTTATCGGGAATTATCAAGGTGTGTTTATAGTAGTTGAAATCAATCAGAAAGTTAAAGTCTCCATTAGTATGAGCAGGCACGATCAATGGATAGCCACGTCCGTGACGAATGTATTTGAAAGCATTGGCATCGATTTAGCTGGGAAACGGTGTGTCGACCCGATATTCTTTAGGAAGCTGTTACGTTACTTCAAGTGCTTTATCAACTGCGCTTTGAATAGTGTTACAAAATGAGTGAAGGAGAAGGTAAAGTGTTTTTATTTTCTTCCCGTCCTTTAAATTTACAGGTCCCCCCTCCGCCGTCCCCCGTCCAAGGAGGGGTGCCCTCCACCGTAGGAGGCTATGGTAAGTTTGTGACGATTTTTCATCGATTCATCAATTACGATACAACAACGTTTTAACATATATTTCTTTGTCGTAGAATAACTGTCAATTTTCTAAAAAAAGTTGCTTTCTTTTAAAGTTTCCTTTGTGTTGCCTTTTTGAAGTCTATGATAACAAGAGATTTAGAAAAAAATTGATTCCTAAAAGTGAAAAAAATTATAATAGAGAGCTTTGCATATTTTTCTTGCAAACAAAAATTGCGTCCTTTGTTTGCTGGAAGCATACAGGGAAGATATCGTGTTAGTGCATAAATGTCAGTGACGAAGGAATCAACATCTTTGAGTTCTTCCCAACTAAAGCATCAATGCCAACATTTTGGACAACATGCATCTTCGATCTTCTTTTACTAAACAAACATTGTGGTTCATTAAATACTTAAACATTGCATTTTACGGCTGCATTGACCTTTGAATTCGTCTCAAAAGGGGCATTACATAATTGCACTATTCACATCTTCATTCATTTCAAAATTTCTGAATAAAAAGATAAATAATCCGAATTATATCGAAACGTTTTCCCGGGAGCGAAAATAGGTCGCCATTCATGTCTTTCAAGGGATATGCATATTTTCTCGTTAATACTCATTGTTCATAGATATCCAGGTTACATATCATTGCCAATGTATAGCACTTCTGGTAATTTCTGCTATGTGACCTCTGAAAAGCGATTTCCTTGAATGATATTAAAAGCAGGCATGTGAATTATCATGGCGGTCGGGAATATCGATCGTGAAGAAAAACAGAGAACATTGAGTGGTTCATGTATTGAGTTTCTGCAGACCAGACTTGCATAGTCCACTTATAATCCTTTGGTTTTTCTCAAAGTACAGGGATAATCACAGGTACGTAGTTGTTTTTATCTATCTTACACGTTCTTTTTCTTCAGATGTGGATCATGAATATGCTTCCATAATGACAAAGGCTTTGAATTCCTATAAAGATCACCGGGAAAGAGAAAGGGTTTTGAACGAGGAGCAAGAATTGATGTTGGCACATGAATATACACGCCCAACGCAGATGTATAATTTTCCAAAGCGTCCACTGTCCTCACGAGCTAGGTGCCAAAGCGCAAAGCTCAACCGTGGGGTCCGTCCGCTAGGACAACTAAGAAATTCAAGTTCTTTGGAATCGGAACAGTCGGAAGGCACTGTGCATTGGATAAGCGCAATACCTAAGGTTCCTCAACGGTTGGTATTCAACATTATATGACGTATTTAACGTGACAGCCATTCTTTAGTACGACTAAACGAATGCAGAGTGAGCCTATGCGTTTAAATTGATTAATATGTATGCCTGCACTCAATAGTTCAATAGATCATGTGAATAATGCAAAGTGCATGTTAAAGACCTTTGATGAAATACAATGTCTGGTTCAATCAAATGACCTTAAGTATGTAACGATCAAATTCTTCATGTCTAATCTCGACCTGAGGTGCGATTTAAAAATGGATTAACGACTTAAAAGGATAACAACTCTTCATATGAGATTCCAAATCCCACAATAAATACAGCACAAAGGAATAAATACAACACAAAGAAATTTAATAAATTCCATTTTACCACCAAAACGGTGGTTATCGTAATTATTCGAAATATGTGCTTGCCATCGGACCACTTGGACACTTGACCCTCCATACATGGGTACCCAAAAGACACTATCTTTGAATGTCGGAACGGATTCATTAAGAATTTTAAAAAAAAAAAAAAAAAAAAAAAAAAAAAAAAAACTACCACCTTTGAATGTCGGAACGGATTCATTAACCATCGGTAGTTGTGGGAAACTCCATTTTATGGGATTTTTCTCGCCAAAACGAAGAGTTGTTATCCCTTTAACATTCATAAAACGATTTTACACAGAGTCAAATATCAGGCCCTGTTCACTTCGAAGTTTGATTTAGTCTCCGCAAAAATGTACGCGATAGCCTCCTTTTTTGTTTGTTTTTAATATACCTGATATCAATGTGTGATTAGTCTCTTAGTCATTTATAGGCGACTATCATCATCGGTATCGTGGAGACGGTGAATTGATATTGAATACTTAACAAATATTGATCAATTTAAACTAAATTTTCTTTTGCTCAGTATATTCGTTGATTGTATAATGGACACTACTCATGTCTGTTTTGTCTGCAGAGAGAGAGAGAGAGAGAGAGAGAGAGAGAGGTGACTTTATGTCGTATTTTTTAAACTCCATTTCCCCTTCATTTCAACATTTCAGTCCAACGCACAAATTTGCAAATCTACGGGTGCAATCCGCTAGGCCAACCAGACCGGATTCAAGCGTCAGCAGAATGTCACTGCCTAATATGACAGACTTACGTCACTATAAAAACAAAACCTGGAAACACATCAACAGTCACGGGGCTGGGGTATTTACACCCTGTGGAAGTCGTAGGGAATACTATACTATACACCCAGATTGGGTGTCAGAAAACCTGTCAGTTCAAAAATTATCTTTATCCAACAGACAGTCAGGAAAAGACACAGTAGACGCTGCCACAAGGTTCAAGTCGTCGTCCCTCCCTACCAGACGCTGTAAAAGTGCGCCCCCACCTAGGAGTCGAAATATTATCACTTGGGAGACGCGACATTAACACACACACGTACAGGAGTTTCTCAAACGCTCAATAAACCCAGATGTAATAGGGATCGTGGAATACTAAATCGTTATTTGAACCGAATACCGTCATTTATATTAGACGAGCTTCCTATAATGGACCTCTTTGTAGATACTGATTTTCTTTGTACCAATCGAGGCAATCGTCTACAATCTATATATACATTAACATAACTTATGCCTCAGCCTATTGTGTTATTCCATTGAAATAGGCATTCGACATATGTAGCCTATATTTAGTGTGAATGAAGGATTTCAATTTTTAGGTGCTAATATCTGTGACTCTGGTCAGATTACTTCCTGGGAGATGGATACTAAGACGGTTGCCCGCTTCCTAGCCTGTAATTAGGCATTTGTGATTTATCTGAACACTGTATGTAGGTAAAATATGCTTCAAGCCAGTATCATAATATAAACATTTACCAAGAATTTGTCCAGTTTACATAATATAACCACTTTTGTGAAAAGATTGTTTACAATTTTCCAAGTGTTTCATTTTACCTAAATCACGAGCGCTGTATAACGCAGGGCAACACCCGCAAATTACACTGGAGACAAATTTTAATAATCCAAGATGATACCAACTAGAATGACAAATTGCAATGGAAGTTGGAAATTGCATGAAGTATGCATTGTGTTGATGTGCCACATACCAATTATCAGTCATAGATCTCAAGTAAGAAAATCAATTTTTATTTCTTGCCACACATAATGTCTAAAAAAAAAAAAAAAAAA
>NW_019775857.1:1473735-1509638 GCF_001039355.2 Lingula anatina
TATATATATATATATATATATATATATATATATATATATATATATATATATATATAAGATCCATGTTTATTAAGCCTATAAAATATTCAATATCGAGAATAAACTGCTTCATACACCCCATTTCCATAGATTAGATCGACCTACTTTAGATCGACCTAACTCCCTGGGGGTTCATGCTAAATAGCTGTTAGCCGGGCGGACACGAAAGTTAATTACCTCATTACAGCTTGTAGTAGGCGGGACGGACATTTAAGTCGGATTATCTGAAAGTAATCTAGTGAGACTCCCCGCGGGGATAGATCGATCTAAAATCTATGGGAATAGAGCCATAAAAGCATCGTTCTATTAAAAATGTCTAAAAGAGAAAAGCTATGTAAAAAATAGTTTACTATCCTTAAAAAACAAAGTCTAGAGTTGCTAAGTAAAAATTAAAATATATACATTGGAAACTGTCAGCCGTGGCACATGTAGACATCGTATTAAAACTATCACCACTGTTTTTAAAAAACTATCGTGTCCCACAAGTTAAGACCAATCACTTCGACATATTGGAAACTTACGATCATTAAAATGTTTTAAATACAAATTTCCTGGAATAATGCCATTGATTGCTGAGCTATAATCAACAAATAAAATTCCTACCTTATAGTTACCGTTTGTCTTATCTTGATATTGGGGACATTTTATCGGTGGCTATTTTTTTTTTCAATTCGTGACGGCGGACATGGAGTGCAAACCAAATCACCAATGAAAGCAACAAACAAGTGGTACATGCACTATCAATGACATTCCCACTTGTTCCTTGAGATTTTTTGGCAAAAGTGCACTGAGACGCTACAATTTAAAAGTAAGTAAGTAACAGCATTTTAACGAGTGTTCTAAAAGGGCACAGTTAAAATTATATCTGAAATGCACATGGTGGTAGTCTTCCATAGGCATAGGTGTATCATTTCATAACACCCAATAACTGGTGGACGGTTTGCTACATTTTGCCTTATTCACAATGCTGTCAACAACAAAACTGCTTGGCTTTTTTGCAGCATACGACTTAAGAGTTAGAAGTACTACATAAAGAAAAAGATTGGAGAGTCTAGTGCATAAGGGTGAACCGTGGACGCGCTTGCTCACTGCCATTTACATGCAGTTACTGGTATTTACAACAATATCTGTCAGGACATAAATTATGAAGCAGAAAACGTATAATTGGAGTGTAATATTTTAATGTCTGATTAGTTGATGTGAATCAACTGTTAGGACCCTTTTTTGTATACTGGTAGACCATTATTTGACATTACAATGTATCTCAAGATGGGGGTAGTAAATAATAAAACTACTGGTTTTGGGGCCGTAGCAATAGTCCGAAGGTTCAATAGTCCGAAGGTTCATTGGTCCGAATATTCACTATAGAACCTTCGGATCAATGAACCCTTGATTAAAAAATCGATGAAAATGTTACCACTTTTCGGACCAATGAACCTTCGGACCAATGAACCTTCGGACTATCGAGACGCCCCCCTGGTTTTGATAGAGGACAAGCAATTGTCACAAGTCAAATCCCCATGAGTATATTTGTGTGGAGACTGACACTGTGTATATACCACATTGGTCATGGCTTCATGATCACTGGAAGAAACAAAAGAACAACATATTATTTCATATTTTGATAGAAATTTATCTGTGCGGTCAAGAATTAACTTTTAGTTTTTTTACACTAAATTGAAGCTGTACCTTTCAGAACTTTCAGTCTCTTTTGTGAAATTTCACTTATACTTTATTTTTTCATGTTTACAATATTTTGTCATCATTATCTTTCAGAATTCATTGGTATTTCCAACAGTATGGGTATTGACATGAGCAGACCTTCTCCAAACCAACAGACATGCCAAGGTGGGCACCTGCTGATCCATATGAAGATGGATGTTATAACAAGAGAGGGTGGACAACAGACTTTGACTTTAAGGTGTTCTTTATGTGAAAGTGTGTTAAGGATGAGTGATGTCAGTAGATCTGAACTCATCAATCATTCAGTAGTAACTGCTGCAGGCCAAACTTTGCAAAATAGCCAGGAAACAAATCAAACAGACACCAACATTCTAGAAAGAGAGTCTAGTTTTGACAACTTTGCAATAAAGACAGAATTAGTTTCTACTGAGGGAAAATATGAAGATGACATTGGCTTAGATATGCATGTTGAAAGTTATGAGGAAATCCAGCTTGATCTTGGCAATAATAATCAAGCAAATAGTGCAGCAAAATCTAACCAGGTGCTGCCTTTGGCTAACAATACAGAAGAAGCTGGTACTTCATCTGTTCAACAGATTATTTCTGACACAAGAAGATCCAATGCACCTTCTGGATTTGAAGAACCACTATGTAAATTTTGCAAATCAACTGAAGGAGAGTTTGGAGAAAGTTTTATATGGGGCCACATGTGTAAGAAATTAAAAAGCATACTTTTCATCTGTTCTGTCTGCAATGAATATTACGGCAGCTGTAACCTTGTGACAGAATGTGAAAGCAAACACAGACGTATAAAAAACAATTGCAACAAGGAAGAGTTTAAGTGTATGGTTTGTGGCATAAAATTTGCAGATTTAGGAGAAACAAAAAGGCATGAATTTTGTCACAATTCAAATGATTCTGAAGTGCTCTCTGATACCTCTTTAGAACCTGAATTAAACGACTCAAGATTTCACGGACCTGAAACAGAAAACCATCACACACAGAAGTTTCAAGTCATGGCACTGCCGGCACCATCAAACAGCAGACATGTGCCATCCCGCGAAAACCAGCAATTGACGCAGGGTGCACAAATTCTACCACCTATCATCAGTCCACAAGAAATAGAAGAGATTAAACATAAGTCGTTCAAACCTGAAAGTTTCTGTGTTGCATTAATGGCAAAGATATTTAGTAGGGTGGAGCGGTCAGAGAAGGACACAAATGTTTTGGGAATAAAAAAACTGAAAAAATTATGTCCAGTTTGTATACAGTTCATTAAAGACTGTGTTCATCAAAATTATCCCAAGCATTTTCAAAAGGAACCTGGAAAGACGTGGTCTCGATGTGTAGGTGCCATGAACAATGCCAACAGATCTTTAAGATTTAAAGATGCACAGTTCAAGATTTTTCTGCAAAAAACTCGAAAAAACTCAAAAAAGTGAAAGACTTGATGGAGTGAGTTTCCTATGATAAACTTTATTTTCACCCAACTTACCAACTTCACCATTATGCAAGTGACTCAAAATAAGAAACCTACCAGTAGAACTTAAAATAGATCGTAGCTCTGTGGACAGTATGGTGAACACGTAAGGTGTTGAAAGTTGAATGTTTGCTGAATTGAGGTGCAACTGTAATTGTGTGGGTTTAAGACGTTTCAACAGACTTAAAGGACTTAAAAGATTCGTTTTTAGTAGAAGTGAAATGACCAAATTCATTAGAACCATAAAATAAGAAAGCTTAAAGTTATTCTGTAAATGTGACGTGAAGTTGAGGAATGATATTGCTTCTGTGCCGTTAGGACTGTCATTGTTTTATTTAAACGAAATATGATTATGCAATAACATTCATCTCAAACTTTAGACCTTTAAGTAGTTAAAATTAGTTTGAGTTTGAAAAACAACCTGAGCTGCAATAAAAGAGAAATGTTACTTTGGACATCTCTTTTTAAGATTTACTTGACAGGCACCCTTTGCAATTGTTTTCTTGGCTTTTTGTAGTAGATCAAATTTCTTATTTAACGTATTCAGATATTTTTGTTTTCCTTTTTTATTTAAGTTTTGCTCATTACATCCTTACCAAGGAAATTTGATCCACCATTTGTTATAAAGACAGTTAAAAGTTGTTTATTTGTGCGACCGCTGTTACTAATAATAACAAAATAATAAAATTAATAATAACAGTTTTATTGGACACTTACACATTTCAAAATTTCATTTATATTTTATATTAACGTTATCATTGTTTCAACACCACTAACACATCTTTGTCCAATAAATAAAAAAAAAATGTAAAGTATGACCCGTTAAATGTTTTTGTCATAAATTCATATTAGTGTCAGTTTGATATTCTGTGCACATGCAGTCTTTGAAGGGTTTCTGTTATTGATGTAGTCAGGGGTAAACCCGAGGAACCCCTCCCCATCCCTGTCCAAATTGGACAGGTCCTCGGGTTACCCACTGAGTGCTGGATTGATGCCGATGACACCAAAACTACTTTGTATCATTTCCTTGGGAATCTGTGACCATGTGTCTTTTATCCATTGTTCATTAGAAGCTGTTTGCACCTTGTCTATGCTCCCTCCCCCCCCCCCCCCAATCTCTGACCACAACCTCTGTAAATGCCCCTTGAACGGCTTGTTCAGGGATACGTCCAGATGCTGGGCCAGAGAGGCACAACCTCCCAGAATAATGGCTGAGGTCGCGTTGGCCCGTCTCAGTAACAGTAAAGCGCTGCTTTTCGGCACCACTGGAAATGATTTCACGTCTTTGTCGCCTCTTGTGTGCAATGTCTTTGCAGGCAGAAGATCATAGACCATAGGCACCTCATCCATGTTGATTACCAAGCTGGACTCGAACTCCATCCCTTCCTGCACCTCTCCAAGGTACCTGTGGTAGACGGACACCCTGTGCTGCAAGTCTGCCGGGAGTCGTTGACTGACAGTTGTAGAACACCCCAAGCCGAGCTGAATCGACTGGCCCACCCCCTGGATGCCTTAAATTCTATTCCTTTGCTGACGACAAGTAAAAGAGCGTGGTAGCAAAACTTTTCAATGGAGACGGGCAGCTGCTGTTCGCGCTGACTGAGAATCCAAGTATCAGTATGCAGCTCCTCTTTGAAGTCCTCTCCCAACAGTGGTTTCTAACCAGATCCTTTGTAGAAAAGAAAAAAAAAGGTGTAAATATGAAACATTAGGATCTCATTTATTACTGCTTGTTGCTTCTTTCATTTAAAAAATCGCTCATATTTGGTAAAATCTAAAATTCATGAAGCAAATTTCAATTGCAAGTTATTATTTCGAGTATCGTGTTCAATTAAATACATAAAAGAGTATAATACAAGAAAAGTTTGCAAAGTAACGCAAGAGTAGGCTTTAATTTCCACACTGATAATGGTATAATTACCTTCTTTTCTCGCCGACTTCGATCTCTTCGCTTCTTTTGCCAGTTCCCTCTTCCATGTGCTGATGGTAGACTTGGGTCTGTTGAGAGATCTAGAGATCGTCCTAACGCTATGAAGGGCTGTTATCTCCACAACTTCCCTCTTCTGCGCCACACAGTATTGTTTGTACTTGCCTCATTTTGAAGGAGCGTTGACAAGGTCCAGTATTACATCAGTCTTGTGAGGGCGTTTGATTTGGTGTCCGAGGGGCAACTCGTCGACATTTTTCCTTGGGCGCTCCACTGGTCTCTTTATTTGGTGTCGGGGGTAAAGGACACGTCAGCCACCTCGAGGTAATAGTTTGTTCTAGCGTTGCGACCTTGGTAAAAATCCGTCTATTCTCTGTTGAGACCTGTTGAAGTGTGAATTTCAAAATTTTAATACGTTTTGAAATTGACCAATTTGTTTTTGTTTTCATATCAAGGTTAGAAATATGCAGTGTAATATGTCACAAAATATATAAATTCTGGATCTGCCAATTTTAAGATGTATTATGTCTGCTCAATTTTTTTAAAAATGTACGGCCTATCCTGTAAACCGCACTATATGCATACACAATATGCAGTACTAATGATAGTTTCAAATGTCAATGAAAAAACTGACATAATTTCCTTTTTCTGAATTTTTATTTTAGATCGACACAATTTGAGATATTGGTTTCTTATAGTAAGAACACGAATGCTGATATTGGTTCCTAGTACAAAGAGAGCGAGTTTTAGTAGCAAGTTCCAGTGCAAACCGAAACCACGGTTCCCAAGATGCAATAATTCATATTTTATCATATTATTTGACTAGAGTCTATGCCAATCAAAGTGTTAAATTTATCTTTATTTTATTTCTTCATCACGATTACCTGTCGCAAAAATGCCCTTAATAAATAAATATCACATTTGAATGACTTTATTTTACAATTTGATAGGAGTGTGGTTTACATTGATGTTGGCGAGTTGAGACGAATCCTTTTTAAAGAGTGATAAATGGGTCAAGCCCATTAGATTTGAGGGGTGACAGGTGGCGCAAGTCCATTTCACTTGAAGGGTTGTGGGTAGGGCAGGTCCATTCGATTAGAGGGATATCAGGTGGGGCGAGTCCATTCCTTTGGCAGGGGGTGAGAAGTGGGGCTAGTCCATTCAATTTGAGGGATGATAAGTGGGCCGAGTCCATTTCAACAGAGGGGTGACAGGTGCGTCGAGTCCATTCGATTTGAGGGGGTGTAAGGTGGGACCAGTTCACTGAATTTGAGGGCTGATGGTAGTGGGGTGAGTTCATTCGATTTGAGGGGTGACAGGTGGGTTGAGTCCATTCCATTTGACATTTGGCGGGATGAGTCCATTTGATTTGAGGAGCACGTGCATGTAAAATCAGCACAAAATTACATTATAATGCCAGTGCAATTAGCTATTTGGAAGAGCACATTATATTTATTTTATCATGCAAAAATAGACATTAAATTATTGGTCTCAAAATTTGTCTTTTCACAATTCAATAAAAAACAAATATCTTCTGTTACTGCAAAAATCATCAATCCCAAACACAATAATTGCAGATCAGTTTTAGCAGATTAAATATGAATTAAGTGCTCAGACGCTAATCATACCTTTATAATTTTACCCCTTTATTATTTATACTTTCTCGTCATATTTCATATTAAAGTTATATATATATATATATATATATATATATATATATATATATATATATATATATATATATATATATATATATATATAACAAGGAAATTACAAGCGTATTTGTTCACTTTTAATACAATAAATGCATGTGTGTACGGTTCCAGAACGTGAATGAAAGGCTTGTTTGCTTGCAGGCGCGTGCCGTGCAGTACTCAGTAACTCAGTGGACATCTGAAATGAGGAAGTAATGATAACAATATCTGACTAAACGTGCAGACTTGGAAAATACGACTAATGCATTTTACATCAAAGAGAAGAGGGCATTTGAAATGATGTGGGTGTGTACTGATTTGTCCAATGTTCAGTGCTCAGATTAGCACCCTAGAAAGCAATCGATATCGAGGTTGCCTTACGGCAAAATTAAGATCTGAAGTTAAAGATATCTGAGATATCTTGCTTTGAAAAAACAAATATTGCAAGCATTTATTTAATTTGTGGAAGTTATTACAAGGGATGTTAATTTATCTTACCCACTACTTAATTTTTTAATATCTAAAATCGCCTTGCATCACGCGTTTGGGGGCCATATTTCACTTTATTGCAAATCATTTCCCCATGTTTAAACACTACTTACAAACAATTTTACAGGCACATGTATAAATAAAAAACATACAAAAACTGATTCAAAATTAATAAAACCTCAAATTAATGAAACCTCAAAAAGGCAAAAGTAACCATAAGATTATTCAAATCAAAAGGGTTTCATATTTCTTTTTTAAATTATCGTGATTGTCGTAAAGGGAGAAGTTGATTATTTTATAAACTTTTATTTGACCTAGAATTTACGTACACTTTGATGGGGCACACTTGTATTTGGATCAAAAGTTCAGAACTGTGACAAGTACGGTATTATCATTTAAATTAGTACGTGATCTTTGTAATATTCCCATCCACTAATATACTAGCTAATATTCTGTGTGGCATATAAGTAACGACAGGCAAAATATCACAAAGAAACGTTACATAAATACTTGTCGTAAATTTCCCTGAATTTTTCTACGTTTTTCTATCTACTGACAGAGGTTACTGAAGAAAAAATGATACTTACGACACATGCATACTCAGTACATGTACTTCTTTGCCTCGTTGAAGCCCGACCTTGCGACTAGTACTGCACCACACGTTGTTGCGTCTTCAACCAAGTGTGTTCTCCTGCTTAGTGAACATTTGGGAAGACAGCTCGCACTACGATGAGCAACTTATTGTTATGCAAATTACAGACAGGAATGTCTCATTTTAGGTGAGGGACTGTGGCTGAAGCTGTTCACGAGTGTTTGCTTTATTCCACATATATTGTGCATGCATCTTTTTTAGATCTTTTAGAATAAGCCCCCATTGGAACCAGCACCTTATTTTCAACAGCAACTTAAGTGGCAAACACTTGAAACATTTGACAATATGCATGCATGTATGTAAATGTTGTGAGCTCGTGCAGGGGTGGCGGCCATTGGAGAATGGGTCAACGAAGATAATTTGGAAAGCTGGCAGAAAATATCCCTGGATCTGCCCCTGTTAGTTATTTAATATTTTTTGTAATATTTTAGCTAAGTCCTAAATTCAGTTACACCCATGATTAGCTAGACGATATGGTGACAGAGCACAGTCAAAGTTTAACACGAAACACGACAAAACTGCATTCTCACAGAAGGTAATGTGCAAAAAACTTTCAAACGTTACCAGGAATTGTGAGAAAAATACTTGAAGTACAGAATGTGTCAGTAAAATAAACGTGGACATCGTAATATCTTTTTGGCGCAGTCTATTTTTGTTAGTATTAATGGCCTGCAAATATTATCCAAAAGGGATGTTTTACCAGTTAATTTTTGTGGTAAAAAGACATGCACAATTCTGGATATGGTTCCAGGTCCAGGAAGGCAGACAGACTCAGGTGATTGCAATATCTTCAGACACTCCTGCTATTTATGTTAATCAGGGGTTGGCTTTTAAAAAAAAATTTTTAAGTTGCTTGGGGAGAGGGGGGGCTTACCGAGAATGCAGTGAAATACATTTTAACTGATACTCCAAATTCAAAAAGAGTTTTTAACAAAAGGTTATGTCAGTTCCTCTGCTTCTTTTACAAAAAGAGTTTACAGAAAACAAAATATATACGTAAATATTTTATTGCTATATTACAATAAACACAAACAACTACTGTAAACATTACCAAGAGGAGCCAATGCCATAAAACACAGTGTAAAACATACAATGAATGAAAAATACTCAAAATTGAATGAGTCGCATTGTTGGACAACTCCTGTTCAAGATTTAATTGCATGAGTGGAAAAAGTGGTTGCAAATTGCAACCATGCAACCCTTAATGTCAAACCCTGCATATTATAATTTTGGATAAAAGTCATACTGGTACTGATAAAAAAATACTAGTACATAATAATGAAAGTGAAGCATGCATGTATCACTCTCTGGGGAAAGTGTGTACAAATGGATGAAATGGTCGTTTTCCATACCTGCAGTCACATGGGGTGCTCGTAAAGTATTCTTAACTATTTTGGTTTTTCAACCTTGTTTTTTGATAAACATCAACCTAAGACTTTGTTGCATTATAAAATCTTAAAGATCTGTTAGCACTGTTCATGGCACCGACACATTTTCTCCACCGGCACATCTCATTTTGGAAATGCTGTGGATAATTTTGATGGACACAGTCTTTTATGAACTGTATACGAACTGGGCAGAATTTCTTTTTATTGAAAGTTCCCAAAATATTTGTGTCATTCTGCAACCGTTCGGCATTACTAAATATCTTTGCCATTAATGCTACACAGAACTGTTCAGGCTTTTGCGACTTGAATTTTATGTGTTGTAAATCTTGTGGACTGATGATGGGTGGTAGAATTTGTGTACCCACTGTCAATGACAGGTTTTCATGGTGTGGCACTTGTATGTTGTTTGATGGTGTGGATGATGCCATAGATGGCAACTTCTGTGTTTGCTGGTTTTCTGATTCAGGTCCCTGAGATTTGGAGTCGGAGTTTAATTCAGGCTGCACAGAGATACCAAAATGCACTTCAGAGTCATTTGAATTGTGACAAAGTTCATGCCTTTTTGTTTCCCTTAAATCTGCAAATTTTATACTACAGACCATACACTTAAACTCTTCCTTGTTATAACTGTTTTTTATAAGTCTGTGTTTCCTTTCACATTCTGTCACCAAGTTACAGCTGTCGTAATACTCATTGCAGACGCAACAGATGAAAATGTTGCCTTCCAACTTTTTACAGTTGTGGCCCCAGATTAAACCTTGTTCAAATTCTCCTTCAGTTGCATTGCAAAATTTACACGTTGGTTTCCTCACTCCAGAAGGTGCACTGAATCCTCTCTGGGCAGAAAAAGTCTGTGGAACAGATGAGATGCCAGCTTTTGCTGTATGATTAGCAAGAGGTGCAATCTGGTTGGGATTTTTTAAAAGGTCACTAACTGTTGCAATATTTCCTTGGTTATGTTTGGCAAGATCAAACTGGCCGCTCTCATAACTTTCAACCTGCATGTCTAACCCAATGCTACCTTCACAGTCTTCACAGGTTAAATCTGAGTCTGTCTTTATAAAATTATGTGCAAAGTCATCAAATTTAGACTCTCTTTCTGTAGGGTTTGTGTCTGCTTGATTTGCTTTCTGGCCATTTTGCAAAGTTTGACCCACAGCAGTTACAACCGGATGATTAATAAATTCAGATCTACTGAAGCCACTCATCCTTAACACACTGTCACATAAAAAACACCTTAAAGTCAAAGTCTGTTGTCCATCCTCTCTTGTTATAACATCCATCTTCATATGAATCAGCAGGTGCCCCTCTTGGCATATCTGTTGGCTTGAAGAAGCTGGTCTGCTCATGTCAATTCCCATACTGGTGGAGAAAACAATTGGATTCTGAAGGACAAAGATACCAAGTATCATAAAGATGACACGTGAATCAAATGTTATTATACTGATCATAAAGTTACAACATTCCATAGCTGTACATGTCTCCACACTGGAATACATGTTAAAGAAGTTTACTAATATGAATACTTTGTTAAGAAAGAATGCTGCACTCCCCCCCTCCCCCATAAAAATGGGGGAAGGTACAGTATATGTACCTGTATATTGTAGTTTTATATATATCTTGTTTGAAGATTTGGATTAACCAAAATAAGTTTCTAGGCTCAATCTTGCCTCTGTAAGAGTATGGCCTTACACTGAGGCATCATACAGGTACTGAGAAACATTATGAGAAACATAAAGGACAAGGGGGGGGGGGATCAATGCTACCGGTATGATTCAGCTGTTGTGTGCACTTATTCTTATTCTAGTGGCCATTCCTTTCCTTTGTAAGTCTGGACACGGATGAGGACATAAAAGAAACCATCCATGACTTGTTGGAGCAGCTGGACCATAACAAACTGGCGGGGATTGAGTCTCCAACTTCCCGTCCTACATGTGACGGTGCGATCAAACATTCGTGCCCACTCAGTACATGTAGTCTACTGGTATTATGAAATAACACTCAATCAATGCCAACAAAATTGGCCACATCTAGATATAGTACTATTAAAGGAAATTGCACAAGTTCATACATGTTATCTACACAGTATTCTGTTCATATAGTACTTACTTAAATATTGCATCTACTTGGTTAACACAAACGCAAATCTGCAAGGTTGTGCTTTGTTGTGGTTTGTACTCTATCAGTCTATGTTCGCCACCCTGAGCTTCAGAGCTAACTTGACACTAACCTTTTCACTGTAGCCTATCTCCATCGTGTCAAGTAACTTGACACGATGGAGATAGGCTACAGTGAAAAGGTTAGTGTCAAGTTAGCTCTGAAGCTCAGGGTGATGTTCGCCGACACAAATTTAAAAGTAGCCACATGATATTCACGTCCCATTAACCAAGACATACCACACCCAAACCCAATATAGACGTGCATTTCATATGCTGAAGTGTCCCAAAATATAATTGAATAAATTCAAAGTTGTATTCAATTTTTAAAACATATATGTGTATAGAACAAAAATCCACGACTGCCTGACAAATTTAATTTTTACCAAATGTAAGCGCTTCACGCATCTCGGGGAAATAAAAATGGATTTCGCGGATAATGAAAATACCCAATGTGACCCTCTTTATTTGCATGTTCATGTTTGTGCAATGGGCCTTTCATAACAGCTATGTGGTTTTAAACATTCTACAAAAGTTACACATATAAAACACGTTTTTAAAGCTAAAAAGGTCCACAGTATATTATAGGTATTTTTTCAAGTTAGTAGCAGTTTTATAGGCTAATCCTACGACCCAGTGAACAAGTTATTTGATAGGTAGGCCTATTAGGCTTCGTTCACATGCAATGTCTATTTTCTATTTTCTATTTTCTATTTTCGGTATGTCTTATGATCACGGTCTGTGCACTGAATATCCCGCCGCGTAATTACTGGCAGCGCGAGCCAGTTACTTATAGTAACTTATAGTAACTGGCTCGCGCTGCCAGTAATTACGCCGCGGGATATTCAGTGCACAGACCGTGATCATAAGACATACCGAAAATAGAAAATAGAAAATAGAAAATAGACATTGCATGTGAACGAAGCCTTAGTGTAATTCAAACATTGTTCAAATACTGTGTGATGGGTCCAACCCAAAAGCAATGTTATCCGGACCATAATTTTCACGTTTCGTTACATCGGTAATAGTGTAATATCAGGGCCGTAGCCTCCGGGGGGGCAGGGGGGGGGGGCAGCTGCCCCCCCTGGGATTTGGAATTTTACACACCATACCCACCCCCCTCGGTAGTTTCGCCCCCTCGTGTCCGCTTACTGCCCCCCCTGGCATTTTGCTCAGGCTACGGCCCTGAATATTTAAAAAGCATCAACAAAGAAATAAAATTAGATCGAAAACAAAGATTATACGCTCTTTAAGGAAGACAATGTGCGCTAGACTTTTATGCAACAAAAATGGGAACTTTAACAATTTTCCAATAAGCACAGAGCTTGAAAAACCTTCCGTCCTTCTCGAACACATCTTCATCCCCTTGCAGTTCCACTGTAAATGACAGTGGTCGAAACGACAACTCATCGGTGACTGGGTCTCACCTGAAAAGCCGTATCACATGACAACAGAGCAAAAAAGTACAAAGTCAAAAGCTGCGAGATCTAGATTAGACATGCCTGCTGTCAGCTACGATCATCTTTAACATTATAATTGCTATACAGATGCAAAAAAAAAAAAAAAAAAAAAAAAGTTCTTGTAATTGCTATCCGTTATCAGATTTACGTTTTGAATATTTTATGTAGATTTTTCAAATAAAACGTAGTTTTTTTCTCATTTATAACAGACTTTTGTCTTTTAAATGTAGAAAAAGTCATCCGCACAGCACACAAGCAAAATATATTTTTATAATAACGGATCTTTATGAATTATCCCCTCCTGCCCAGCTGTGGTTTCATAATTTCTCACGCACGCGGTGGACAGGCTGACCTTTTATATTTTAGCTCCAATATTTCGCTTCACATTCTCTTAAATGCACCATTTTAAGCTGGATTTTTAAAAATGTTCTTCGGAGAGGACCACCAAACCCCCACCCCACGGCTGCCTCTGGCAGCCGACTTGTGGCTACGGCCCCAAAATCTACATGCTTATAAAATGTTGCGTACACTTCATTTTACCCATAGAAGTAGAGAAACTTTTATTATTTTACCCTAGCTACGCCCCTGATTATCCGTTTTTTTTTTTTTTTTTTTTTTTTGCACAATTTTGGTAACGTTCGCCCCATAACTTCCAAACCGCATTTTTGTTTAATTAAAATTTACAGAGTGGCTTTGTTTGATAAAGAAGCAGGTTGCTTTTGAAAATCGATATGCACAGTTTACTTTTATGGTGGTTATTTTTTTTTTTTTTTTTTTTTTTTTTTGCACAATTTTGGTGACGTTCACCCCATAACTTTTTTTTGTTATACTTAAAATTTACTGAGTGGCTTTGTTTGGTTAAGAGGCAGGTTGCTTTCGAAAATCGGCACGATTGGTTTACATTTACGTTAATTCTTCTTTTTTTGTGATATTTTCATTTTTCACACATTAACATTTTCAGTGGCTTTTATATCCCATGGAACTGAATCACTTGCTATTTTTCAATGTCCATGTTACCTGTAGTACAAATTGTAAGAGCGTAAGAGTGATAATGCTTTAAAATAGCATAATCACTCTTACATTATTAGTGCATCAAAATTGGCCAAAACATGTTATGCACTTTTTTCTGCCTAATGTCTGAACATGTAACAGCTTTGCTGGCTTGTTTCCTGCATGGTGTCTGTACATTTGCAAGCTTTGCCGTCTAGTTACATATTGTGGTGGGTTGTTCTAAAATACATTTTAGTAAGATTTTTTTTCTTGGTTTCTAGGCTGAGTTATCTTTTTTAATAATCTCTGGCCTACAGATCAGTTTTTTAGTTGAAAGAAAACCCACAATTTTTATAAACCCAATCAAGCATCCTTAAAATAACCGTATTACTAATATGCTCCTAATTATATGAAGAATAATTTGTCAATCAGAATTATTCAGATTATATGGGGTGACTACATGGCTGTTATCTCATTTTTGCCCATATAAACAGTGGCTGCCCATATTAAAGAGTGGAAAAATACATCAGATTATAAACTGTCAATCATCTTGCAATTTAATACTATAAAAAATTTAATGCTTTAATTACATTCCAGTACATTTGTAAATATTCAGTTTTGCATAATGAGAACTGGAAATTAATAATAACTCTTGGGCAATTTTTAGGCCAGTGATGTTATATTCCAGTTGAAACATGACATTATCTCTCATGCTTGTTTGATTTTACTACAATATTATCAATGTGTCACTATTTACACTACACCTACACAAAGTTCTGTTCATTACCATGATAAGTCAAACCAGAATAAGTGCTACACACATCAGTTATTCATTCTGCTTAAGCCTCTCCCTCCTGGAAAAACCTCGACAATAACTATCGATGGCTGATCTTATTTTAGGCCATTCGAGGTCTAGGCCATAATTGGTCATTCCAAAAGCCTGACACAAACTTCTTTTAATTGTTTCAATCTTTTCAGCATTTAACCTTTTCTTTCCATTAACACCATTAATATTAGCTCCAATTATCTCTACTCTAGAAAATAACCGTTTCACTAGTCTTGTGGCAAATGCAGTTACAGTGCCAGTCTGCTGTTTAAGTTTATACAGGTCTTTTAAACTGGGAGCACTGGGGATAGGGGCTGATTCAGACAGTTCAGATGAAGCTACCGAGTCGACCTGACTGTGACAGGTTTCATGCCTTTTAGTTTGTTGCATGTCCTGGAAGGTTTTGTTACAAAAAATACACTTGTATTCCTCTTTATCATGTGCAGTAGTTACAAGCCTGTGTTTTCTTTCACAATCCATGACACTGTCAAAGTTTTCATAATACTCATGGCACACTGAACATATAAAAACAATGGTGTCTGTTCTGGGGCAGGCGTGGCCCCACACTGTGCATTCTCCCAACTCGCCCTGGGTGGAATTGCAAAATTTACATGACAGTTTTCTTAATCTTTTAGCTTTCCCAGACCTAAACTGAGACTGTCCAGGAATCTGGGACTGAGGCACTGGACTCGCCTGTAGTTTTGTTCTTTTGGATATACTGGCATGTTCACCCTGTCTAGAATCATTCCTCAACAAGCGTTTACATGTAGTTGACCTCTCTTCAGGCAAAACTGGGTTATGCTCTGCATGAATGTGTGAAAGA
Organism: Lingula anatina; assembly: GCF_001039355.2. Next base: position 1,489,343 of record NW_019775857.1, read on the forward strand.
AGATTTTTACGTGTTGTAAAATATGTTCCACATTCACTACAAAAATACCGACTCTGCCTTTTCCATTTGGAAAGTTCGTCACCTTGGTCCGGAACACCATTCTGTCCATAATTTTTATCAGCAGAATTACATGTCCCTTCATCTTCATCACTTCCATGGGACATGTCATCTCCAACATTCTCTGATGTAAATGTATCATTGTTCATTTCAATTTCAAAGCTGCTGACATGCAAATCTGAATCAAACTCACTGTCAGTATCAGCAGCACTATTGCAGGCACTGGCCACACCAGTACATGTCACCTCTGGTTCTGGTTTTATCAATCCCTGAGAATCATCCTTCAGTCTTAACCCTTCTACACTCTGCTCTGGCTCATGTCCTAGAGTGCACAGGCTGGTCAAGGTAGCTGGTGCACTACCAGTACTTGTACCATAGTCACCATATGCAGCATGATCTGACTGGTCCAGCTCTGAGCAAGGCGTCATTCGAAATGAAATTTCACAAACTGAACATCTAAAGAACAGTTCTGGAGGAGAATTATCCTTCATTTCAATGTCCAGTTTTATGCTAGTTAGCAGGTGCCCATTCTGGCACCCCCCTGCAGGTCCTACTGGTTGACTGACTCTGATACCCATTTGATTGTGACAGCTTGAAATAGCTATAAATAAGAGCAAGATATAAGAATTATGAAAATAACGGGTAACAAAACTGTGATTTGCAATATGCCTCTGATAGCAGGGTCTGCAGACAAATGTAAGTGCCATTAATTTATTTTCCAGATTTCTACATTGTCAAATAGTTTATTCCTAACCATGTGGCTAACTGTACACCAAATTTCAAATCTCCCTTTTTTCATTATTAGAAAAAACGTACTAAAATACAGAGTGTGCTTTTTAGACGTAAGTAACTTTTGAATTAAGTGGCAAAGCTTGAAAGTATGATGAATTATCATTGCATTACAGTCATTACAAACTATAGCCCACTAAGACTACTGTTTTTAGGTGTAATTTTCTTTTTTCCCCCATGAATACACGTTTACATTTAACTTACCAATTTGAGTTTTGCTTGATTTGTTTGCCACACTTGCCACCGATGTTGAATTTTCTTAGTACCTTTAATCAAGACAATCCCTAACGGTCTATTTCAAGAACATCAAAATTTTATGGTGTGAATAAGTATTAATAAGGTATTCTTTATTGTACCTGTGCGCTTAGGCCAAAATTTTAACATAAATATCTAGTCCCTATTGTTAAAATGCTTTTCATATCTTTTACCAGTTCATCTGCATTTTGAACTGGGAAATGGAAAGCTTATTTATAGTGGTTTATTTTTATCATTATCATTTGGTACATTTTGTGCAGAGGAAATGCTTTTCATTCATTTCGCTAAAATGCAATTAGAAAGAAAACCTATCAAATCAATACAGATTTTATTCAGGACACAACTTGCCTTGAACTCATGCACAATGGTAAAAAAGCATGAATTAAAACATGTTTATAAAAACAGTCAAAACAAGTAAATTCCATACAAGAAATAATGTACTGTATGTACGTATATGATCAACTGTGTTTTTTTAATACTATGTTCTCTGTGCATGGTATTCAGAGATTGATTGCAAAAGCAGCAAACTTGAACTCTCTTGAGATTTATTTCACTCAAGGACTGGTGTAAGGGTCGAGTCATACTTACTCCCCCCCCCCCCCCCCCTTCACATGTAGCAACTGGCATTTAATTGCCTCATTATTTTCCAAGCTCTGTATGGTTATGGCTTTGCTGTGGTATACAATTGACAAAAGCATCAAGAACTTAGGAATACACCAAAAAAAAAAACCAAGCAAAGTTGTTAACATTATTATGCAGCATTACTTTTGCCAGCCAGGTTTTTCTACATCTAAACTCAATAACATAGTCATGTCCCTAAACATAACGATATCACAAAACATGATACTGATGACAGGATTTTGTCTGATAATTAAATTCATGTCATTGACATGAGATTATGCTACTGCAGAAAAGATAAAACAGACACAACAAAATTCAAGGCTTGGCACAATATGCCACACGAAAAAGCTTTAGATTTCAATACAGTATACGTACTGTACATCTTCTCTAAGATCCGACTACAAAGTAATGTAAAAAGCTGCAATTCCCAACAATGCCTTCTAAAATGTTACTGGCTTCTTGTACTCTAAATTTTTCAATGTGATGTCAAAGGTTATATACACGTATGTATAAGATTTGCAGGCATCTTTGCAGTCTACTGGAATCAAACAAAAGCTCTCTGTCAGTAAATGGACATGTTACAGGTTGTGATTCAGTTTTCACTGCTGTTCATTTGTGGGGAATATGTTCTAGATTTACTTGACTGGGCTGATCTCTTCTTGCTTGGTGGTCTAGGTAGCATACCATCAGCTGGTTTGGAATTGGTTTTAGAGGAATCTTTCGATGTGGCATCACTCTCAGAGAAACTGCTTTTCAAAACATGTCTATGGCTCTTGTTTTTATCACTTCTCAATTTATTATAACTCCAGTGACTGTCCGTATTGTTTTCTTGAGAATTAGTATTTCCGGCAGACCCTTCAGTGTCTAGTTGATGGGAATTTTGCACATAACTGCCTCTGTTCATTTGGTTTTCACTACTTAAAGTCTCTTCCCTCTCAGTATCTGAATCAGAGTCTGAACTGCTAGATCTTGCAGTGCTACTAGATCTTGCTGTAGATTGTGAAGTAGCTCTAGAGTTGAGCAATAATTCTTGAATAGCTTCATCTGTGATGGGCTCTACATTCGTTTGATATGTTTCTGAAATAATGCAAAGACAGTCATAAATACAGATGCACTTAATAATATAATAACATGTAAAAAGACCTTTTTAAACAAAAGCAATTTGTAATTAGACTCATTTTGTAAAATAAAAACATTAAAGATATTGTGTTACTGAGCAATTCTACTCCAACCTATAATATTTCTGCCATAAATTTAGGATAAAAAACCTTTGTGACAATGAGGCCTTATTCTCGAAACTTTGAAACTATAAACCTTCGAGAATACCAACTAACGTGAATTATCAGACTTATGAAAAAGTTACAAGAATTTGTAAGTTACAATCCTTCGAGAATACAGCTCCTGGCCACAGTGCAGTTTTCAAAATCTACAGAACATGAGCAGCATACTGACCTCCATCTCCAGCAGTTCCTTCTTGCCTGCTTGCTTGCTCTCTCCTTGCCTCCTCCAGTAGTTTTTGGAGGACATCATTTGGTAACTTGGGTGGATTTTCCAACAGGTTCTCTTTGGCAGACACCACAGACCTAAGAAATAACCTTGAAATGTTAGGTGGCATGTTGAATTTTAGGGTTCATTCCGAATGTAACTATTGTCCTACAGATACAACTCTGCTGGGATGCTCGTTGAATAAAATAAGATTAAAAAATTAACAAGTCTCCCCTCTTGGTGTTGAGTAGAATACAGAAAAGCTGGTGATTACAAAGGTATATGTTGGAAATCTGATTGCATTCAGTGAGATTCCCTTGTCTATGTAGAACAAGAGTTTCAATGGGAATGAGCCCTAAGAGATCACTAGTGAGTTTCTATTATCCTCCAAGTTTCAGAGATCACTACAGAAACTCAACCTCTATCTTTAGAGGGAGAGGCATGTTGAATATAAAGGCAAGTATTCTAGAGACCTCTGAAAGGCAGGGTGTAGCTGTTTAGAAATCAAATGGTCCTTCCTTTTACAGTCATAGAAATTTTCATGAGCTGGGTATTTTTTAACTGAAACATCAGTATTATATTTCTTTTATAAAAGGACGCTCATATCGGAAATGTGTAAAGCTTTCTTAAAATGAAATAATAAAAAAAAATCCCCAGTTAACTTGCCTTGGTGAGTTATTTAATGACTCTGTCTCTGCCGTGGCCCTTGACATAGTGCGCGAACACTGGTCTAAAAGGTCTTGAAGCTGATCCTCAGACAAAGCAGGAGAAGATATCTGGAAGTGGAAATCACATTTTAGGGACTAAACAAGAGAACAATTATATCTATACAAACCAAATAGTTAAATTTATTTAAAGAATAGTGTGTGCCAGTTTTATATCATATTATATATATATATATATATATATATATATAGAGAGAGAGAGAGAGAGAGAGAGAGAGAGAGAGAGAGAGAGAGAGAGAGACTCGAGCGCTTTACATATCAAATGCAGGAATGCATGTGTGCACACTAAGCATGCACCTTTTTGTTTTCATCTGGTGTTCACTTTATCTCAGTGTCTCTCACCCAGCTATCTATCCATGTCATACAGTAGCCCCAACAATTCTACCTCAGTGCCTCTTACCTCTCTATCCACAGCTGATGTAAGTCTGGACAACTCTATCTCAATGTCCTTAAGTCTGTGAGTTAACTCTCTGTGCTCCTTTGTTTCCTTCAAAGCCTTCTCACCCAGGTTATCAAAATCAACTGAATGTATGATTCCAGTTCGAGTGAAAAAAGACTGAAAAAAGGACATAACAGTTCATGATTTGTTACTTTGTTACTAGGAAAAGCAGCAAATTTGCTCATTAATCAGAGACACCAGAAGCATTGGTGATAGATAATGATGTTGCTCCCCTGACTGAAGCTGTATTTAAACATGCATACTGGATCTTAATAGCAACTAATTACATACAAAAATTGATTAAATATTATAAAGAATAAGAATATAATCACTTAAAAGTAAAGATATGGTGCCAGGAGAAGAGGCATCAAAAGTAGTGAATGAATGGAAATAATACATAAATATATCACAACAAAGAATGATTTCATCAATACTATCAGTGAATTTTACCTGTTGTGGAGTGTGAGATCTAGGGCTGCTACATATTGACTGAAAGTCCTCAAAAGGTAAAAGGGATTTCAGCTTCTCATCAATGGCTTTCAGTGCCTTCATGTCCTCATTACCAGGCAGAAAACCATCTCCTGGTTGCACAACAATTTGGAAAGGGTTGTCTGAAACAGCCTGAAAAAAAGTTCTGGTATTATCAATATGATAATCAATTTTCAAGGATTTTCAATGTAAAGCCTAAAATCACACCAAAGCAAATTTTCAAGTATATGTGTGACAACAACAAAAATGACAGAACAAATTGAAGATTGCAGTTATTAAAAAGTTCAGATTATTTTAACTAGATAAATAAATAAAACCATTAATTGAACAGTTTAACACCCACCCCCCAACACACACACACACACACACACACATGCACATGCACAAACACACATAAACACACTACCACAACTAAAGATCTTGAAAAATAAGTAGTGAGTACACTGTAAATAAACCCTCACCTCTTCACCCTCTTCAGGAAGTTCTGGCAAAGTCTCCAGATCCCCCAGTAAAAGCTCCAGTCTCTCCTTTTCATCATCTGTCATTGCTATCATGTTAGCAGCATCACCCGCCAGCTGAGAAGGGTTTTATAAAAAAGGGCAAAAGCAGAAAAAGTTAAACATTGAGTATTTTCCAAAAGACGTGGGTATATGGTAACTTTTGAATTCATTATTTATTAGTAGAACTATTAATTAATTCACTATTTTATTAATTACAGCTTAGCTTTTTGCTGTCAACAATACATAGTTGGTCTAATGAATTTTGGATACACTTTTAAGATAAATCATATTCACTGTGTGTGTGTGTGTGTGTGTGTGTGCGTGCGTGCGTGCGCACGTGTACGTGCTCAGCTTGAACTAATATTCACAGTGAATAGTTCTCTGACACAAAAAATACACAATCATTCTCTCAGTTTTTACCATTTTTAAAAAAACCTTGTTGCAAACTAACTTCAATGTTGAAATGGGTGATCTGTTATTTATATTCACAATTAAGTGACAGTACTAAAATTACAAACCTCAATATTTCTTTTAATGAAATCTTTGTTGGCTTTTTCATCTCCTGACTCTTCTTTTCCTGGTTTTTTCTTGCCTTTCTTACCACTGGACTGGGAATTTTCAGATCCTGGACTGGCAGCAGCAGCTGATGTCCCCGTTGCTGCTCCTGACAATGAAGCAGAATTATTAAACTCTAAGCTCACATAATGAATTATTTTCTATTTACAACTAATAGACTGACATCAGCCTTTAAATTAATCATAATTCTTTCAATTCTGAGATATATTTAAAGTTGCTGGCAAGAGACTTTTGAAAAATATTTTTGTGGAATATTTGTGTTGACTCTGAACCTTTTACTTTTATCCGAAGTTTTTTACTCTTTAGTACTCTGATATGGTTGGCATTCAAATAAACTGTATGCATTTAGGGCCATCAATATCTGTCCCCCCCCCTTCCAGAGACTTCTGGATATCTGAGTAATTTTTGTATGCAATGAAATGGTGAATATTTCAATGATGGCCAAATTATATACAGCTCTTTCAACTATATTATCATTAAAAGCATGAAATTATACTGTCTCTGTTTCAATTAATATCCTTTACTGTATATTGACATAAACACTTAAAAGTTCTGCCTCAATATCTCACTTTTTTGCATTTTTATACTCTGACTCTCAAGATTTGTCAATTTTAGTGAATCATAAAAACGTACTTTCTGTCAAGAAGTCAACAATCTTTCCAGATATTTTAAATCTACCTTTTAGAGTATTACAAACAGCTTTTGGGAGACATTATCAATTAATTTGTAATGGCAATACCTGTATTTGATGCCTTGCCCTCTCTCTCATGATCCAGCACCTGGGTGGGGAAGACAGGGCTCACGGGAGGAGAATCTTCCATCACTCCTGAAATTCGAAAAAAAATTTTTTAAATAATTGACAGGGGTTGGCGAAAGAAAATATAGCACACTTTATGTAAAATTCTAAATATTAACAATCAAAGAAAATTAACTTTTAAGAGAACTGGTGTTAAAGATAATTACAAAAAGTTCACCTTATGATTTTAAGATTTCAATTTTTTTAACGTTTGCATTTGGAATATCTTTTTTGAAATTCAGCTTATCTTGACCAAAATTTCTTCACACTGCCAGTCTCATTTCCAGAACATGTTTGTTTCATCCAATAATTTTCCTATAAAATGTGCACCTTAAGATGTATCAAAGATATCTATGAAAACAAGTCCTTTTGTAACTGTCCAAGGCAAACTTAATTCGACTCGCTGAGAAATATTAATTTTCATGTTTAAATGTTAAAATAACAGGAGAATCTTTTACAACACAGTGATGTGCCTAGTACCTTCATTGTGCTTTGGAGGTGGTTCTAAAGCAAGGAATTTTTCAGTGTTCACTGAAATATCTTTTGTCTCTCTTTTGCCGTCTGCTGACACCTCTGCCTTAAGTTCATTGAGTTCATCTCTTAGCCTGAAAATATTTCACTCATTCATGTAATTTAAATAAATATTAAGTTTGGGTTCATAATAGATATCATATGGGAAAAAAAAGAAAGTGCAGGTAAAATTTTCAATTTGAAAATTAAAAATAAACAATTCACATTCAACCTACTGTTTTTGGAGGGCAATCCTTTGTCTTTTGACTGTTTTTTCCCGCTTTGTAACCTTCTTTAAAATTCTATCATATTTTCTCATTTTTAAAATGGCTTCCTTAATTTTTGGATCTAAATCTTCAAGGTCTTCTTTATCTTCTTCATTCTTTGGTGGTGGAGCTTCGATTCTGTATTGTGCCAATTCATCCTTCATTTCTTCCTTAACCTGACTTCTTATTTCTTCTTTAATCTGCTTAATAATGTCCCTTTCTTCATCACTTGGGATTTCTTCTTCTTGGTAATTGTGCTGTGTTTTACCTAAATCTTGAATGTCATATAAATTCATAATGCAAGTTATTTAAAAGAGCAGTGGTGAAAGTTGCGAAAGACCTATGCAAAGCAAAATTTAGTGCCCAGAATACTTGTTACTTATCCACTGGTATGTGTCAGTGACTTGTTTGTTAAACAACATTATTTGCTTGTAGTGCTTCTTTGTGTCAATTAATTTTAATCATTATTTGCACATTACAGACAAGATTCCTGTTTTATTAATATATAACAAAGAACAATCTGAAATAAAAATATAAAAGAATTTACTCAAACCTTTGCATAAAACCATCTTACAAACCTGCTGCAACAAGCTGTTTTGCATTTTCATTTTCTTGTCTTTTCTGTGGCTCATTTTCATAGTTTAGAGGTTCGCTGTAGTCAGTATAAGAATCTTCATCAGAGTCATACTCCTCTACTTCAATGTCATACTCCTTAAGTAAGAAAAAATGAATGGATAAAAGCCCTTATATCAAAGATGAAAAATAACATCATGATATTTTAGTACTTTAAATGTTGTGGATCTAATTATTTCAATAAAATAAAACAAATACCTTCTCTTGAAAAAGCCATTGAAAAAAACTTAGGTGTTATTTTATATATTCTTGAATAAAGCAAAATATCAATCAAATATATTTTACTTTGAAAGTTGGCTGCTCTGGTGGCAGATATTCCAAAGACTGTTGTACATCTGGAGTTCTCCTGGTAACTGATGAAGCACTATTCAACGAGACTCTGCTACCTGCTCTCTTCTTAGAACTGGAAGTCCTGGTGATTTCATCCAAGCTCCCGCGTACAATGTCCATTGTGTTCTCACCAGTGAGGTGAAGGGGTGGCTTCTTTTTAGACATGGCAGTTCTATTGTGTTATTCAAGCATCACAGCGTGGTTTGCCTGAAATCATCATCTACATGTGTATAATGTGATTGTCATTATTTGAGGCAGATGCAAGTTTCACATTTTTAAATATATTCTGCATATCAAAAAAACTTCACACTAAGCTAAAGACAGACTCAAGAGTTTGTCTCATTACTCAGAGCAGTTGCTGGGATGCAAGCCTCACATTGTTTCTAATTTAGAAAAACAAATTTAAATTCAGACTTAGTTATGCCTTTAAATTATGGGGTATGTGTGCGGGGGAGGGGAGAGGGGGCGGGGAGAATACTGCAACTGCACCCGGAGTTTATTATATAGATTTATTTTAACCTCTTTAAAATTCACCGAGAAGTTGTGTGGACACATACTGGGGGTAAGTAAAGATTAATGCTTTGACGATCTAATTAGTTTTCTTATGACAAATAGTTAGTTGCCTTAGTTTAAGGTATTAAAATTGTAAGTAGCAGAGAAAGAAAAATCAGAGTTTAAATAGCATTTCTGGCGATGAAAACATACTTACAAATTTACACTTGGGAAAGAAAACTCCAATGATCTTCAACTTTTTCTTTTTTGTTTAGAAGCCATCTTGGAATCTCCAACGAATGAAAAAGGGTACAAACTTGCCATCAGATAAATATAACAAGAAGACACGCATACAATGTCTAGAATATAATCTTCTTATCGAGTAATATTGTTTGGATAATTTATTTTTAGATATTCCATTTATCTCTGACAGTAAGAAAGTTAATTACTGAACTATTTTATTAACTTTTTAATGATAAATACAATTTGTCTTGTCTTGTTTGCAAATTTGTGACCGACGCTAGTTTATTTATTTTCGAGGACATTTCGGCGGGTGCACATGTCTAGGTACTTACACTTTGTTTATTGTCGATATATCGACCTAAAGACCGCCGGTGAAGAGGTATTTTATTTTATTTTATAATAATTAACTAGTTTAATAATATAAACTTCTGCAATGTAATAGAAGTATTATAAGAACCTCATATACACCGCACCGAGCACTGTAACTGCTTGATCAACTTCCTGACTGCACTGGCTGTCCGTTTAATGCTGTAGTCTCTTCATTAATAAATTAATACTTTATTGATGAACTTTTTTAAAGCGTGCATCATAGTTTTATGTATATTTAACCCATTTATAAAAAAAGTCTAGATCAGATTTATTGACATAACAGCATTGTCGTTGTCAGTGATATTAGTTCCACTGCATTCAATTTATAACAGTAATATAACGTTAAAGGGTAAATTACAATTCATATTTCAATAAACTTTCCATTTGTAGTTTTCAGTGCAGTAAGGCAAGTGAACCACTTTCTTTGCTGTTAACATAATTTTGCAAGAGAGATGAATCCAGGGAAGAAAGTATCTGCCTTTGCAGTTTTTAAAGCCAAAAAGGTTAGTTTTTTTTTCATTCATATATATAGCTGTATGAATGTTTTTTACCTTGTGAATAGACATAATCAAATATGGGTCATATTTTTAGTTTGACATTAAAGTTTTTCAAAGATACATTTTATATTTTGTTAGCATAAACCATACGAGCTTAAATACATTTATTATTTTATTACCATTAGTGATTGTTATAAATAGTGATGTTACTGTTTTTATATATTTATTTGTTTGTTTGTATCATATATCATATATGTGTATTTATAAATTATTTATAAATTTATGAATGTGTTTATTTAACAGGCTCCTTCTGAAGTTTCCCAACATGAGACCTCTCTCCTTAGTATAACAAGCATGCCTGCTCTCTCAGAGAATCTCAAACATGGAAAAAGCAAGGAGAAATTGTCAACTTCCTTTCAGCTTGAAAAACCTCAATCTAAAAAATCTAAAGAGAAAGAGAGAAAAAAATTGGAAAAGAAGTTTAAGGTAATTTTATGTAGTTTTGATTACAAATATTTTTTTTTGCATATTTTGGTTCCCCTCTTTGCTTGATCGTGAATGATGTAAGATTTCACTTTTTTATTTAAATACTTTTTAATTTAAAAACATTTTTGGTGATTTCAAATCAAATTTCAAACTTCTTCAGAATTGCATACAAATAAACATTTATTTGCACATATGAACATAGAAATGAAACTGCTTCTGCTTGTTCATCATTTTATTTATTTATTTATTTATTTATTTATTTATTTATTTATAATTACTTAATTTGTGACCAAGGCTAAGCATTTACTTTTGCATAATTATTCATTCTTGTTAATTATACAAATTGTTAATTTACAGAAACTTCAAAATGGCATGCCAACAAGAGGTTCATATCTTCCTGACACGGCCATCAATAGCCCCTTGGCGGATCTGAGCAGTGCATTTGGAAGTCAAGTCAGCCTGAGGTCTGGAAAGAAGGGTAAGCTTTGTTTATAGCCCTTGAGATGAGGCAATGCTTCTTTTATTTTCTTTTTTATCTTAACAGTTAGTTTAGTGCATTATCCATATGCCCAATCTTTGTTGTTGTTGTTACATGACATGTAATGCTTTAGATAGATGTAGATTGAAAATATATTCTAATAACTGTTTTTTGGAAGATGATTTTTGAGATGACATTTTTTTTTTTTTTGCTTTGCTTCCAGACAAGCTTCCCCCTAAGCCACCCAAACCTCCTAAACCCAAATCCCTTCAAGCAAAGCTCAAATCTCCAAAATCTCCCAAAAGCCAAGAGACTACTTCACCAAAATTCAAGTCTCCAAAATCAAAGGTGTCAGACGGCAAGGTTGTTTCCCCTAAAGGGAAGCACAGCTTAGAAGAAAATCTAGTCAGTGAGGTCAAAGGAGAGCAACCCTCGAAGAGAAGAAAAGTTAGTCACGCAACTCTTCCTGAAGCTGAAAAGCAGGTAATTTGATTTTTCAAATGAATACAATTATAGAAAGTTACAGTTTGGGTTTCAAATATGTTTTTGAAAGCGTGTGTACTTACTGAATATTTTATAACTTTTTTTCAACACATTCTCGGTCATCCAAGATGTCAGAACATGTATTGAAGCCGAGATTGGAAAACTTTATGAAAAATTCCAGAATTATTTCTGTCATAGTTTTGAGTCAAAGATGAATAAATAGATACATATTTTTTTACATATTCTACTAATCTGCATCCAGCATCTGCTCTGAGTTTGCAAGAAATCGATGCAAGTCATCTATATATAATAACTAGATTGCAAAGGATGCACAAACTGGTTTCTGCATATAAACTGTTGATTAACGTAAATCATCCATCCATTATGGTGTTGCCTTTTGACATACCGCAGTATGTAGTATGTAGTATGTAGTTAATGAATGACATGATGATAAAAAGATGCATAAAAACTTACAATTCACTTCTCTGTCCAGACACCTGTCACTCCATTCAAGCAGCCACCAGCAGCAGCAGCAGCCTCCAAGGACCTCCCTTATATGTATGACAGCACTGTGGAGGCCACCAGGCTCTTTGACTGCCTCATACATCCAGTGAAACCCAAGAAATTCTTTAGGTAGTCATATATTTTATTTATATCCAGAGTCATTATGTTAATCTTTTACTCATTAGGGTTGAATTATTGGTGCTAAATTTCAATGAAAAGGACTTTGATCATGGATTTTCTACTTTTCTTGTTAAATGGACTTAGTTTTGTCACAACAGAGTGTGGGTGATCTCAGCTTGTGCTGTTCATAGATAAATGTCATAGAAATAGTATGTTGAAATTGTATAATTTTTACAATCACAAAACATGTTTTGATAAAAGAATATTCCCCTTTACCGTAAACAATTACATTTTATATTTAAAATCATGGGCACAAATAATGTTAAGGTTAGGGACAAAATCAAATCTAAAGCATTTTTATTTTTAATATATTGAACCAAAGGTTCAGTTATTTTTGATGGAAAGTTCTAGTCATTTCTTTCTTTTCCAGTGAATTGTGGGAGAAAAAGCCCTTGCTTGTCAAGCGACACATGCCATGTTATAATGATGGATGGTTCAGCACGGAAGAACTAGACAAGATTTTACGTAAGGTATGGAAGATATGACCAAGTCAAATATAGTAAAACAATGCCATATGTATATAAAAATTTGTAAGTAAAACATCATGCATGATATTTGAAAACATTTAGTTGTAATGTTGGGAATTTTTTACTTTAAAAAATGACAATTTGAATGCATGATTATCAGGTCAAGGTTAATGGTAAAAAGTGTATACGCTTAGCTACAAGAAAAACTTTTAGGGAGAATATGTTTGAAAATGCATCAGCAATTTCTATAATTTCAGGAAAATATTATTTTTGGAAAAAATATTGATGTGACAACATACTCCAATGGCAAGAGGGAGACACACAACCCCCCAGGAAGGGCCTATGCCCCAATAGTGTGGGATTATTTCCAGGTAGATGTTTACATTGTTATAAACAAAATAAGTGAATTGTTTGGATTTTTTAACAAATGATTTTGATGTTTTGTTGTGTTTTAATTACCTTGGGTCAGCTGAAAAACCTTTGAATTGAGAGAAACATGTAATGCATAAATATAGTCTTCATATAATCACCATTAATCTCAATGAAGATAATTTTGTTTCCTTTTCTAGAATGGTTGCTCAGTGAGGCTGCTGAATCCTCAGACATATAGCCATAATGTGTGGAAGTTTTTATCAGTGCTACAGGAGTATTTTGGCTGCATGGTTGGTGCTAATATGTAAGTTTTACCTGCACTACTGGAGTGTTTGGGTTGATTGGTTGTTGATGATATGCAAATTTTACCATCTGATATTGCTGCAGTCACTTTAATCACAGTTGAAAAGATGTAAATATTGCATTAAGATGATAATTAGATGCTCATGTATACCATATCTTAAATCCAATAAAAACTTATCGAGCAATATTGTTAAAATAATTTGCCTTTTGTATGGATGTGCTGATTGCAGTGGAAACTTAATGTTTTTACATTACAATTTTCATTGTATGTGTTCCTTAGTTATCTAACTCCTGCTGGATCTCAAGGTTTTGCACCACACTGGGATGATATTGAAGCTTTTGTCCTGCAACTTGAAGGAAAGAAACACTGGAGATTGTACAGTCCCAGGTGTGTATGCTGGCATCAAGTCCAACACATGATTTAAAGTATATTGAATTTGTTGTCTTTTGCTGTATATTTAGGAAAAATTAATTAAATTGTATACATTTTTGGCAAATAATCTAAAGTTTTTTTAAGCAATATGTACATAATTCGTGACTTTATTCAATTTTAAAATATGTTGTCAACAGTAGTTTTTTAATATGTACTTGTTTTATTCTAATTTTTGTTCTTATCTGCCTATGTAGAAATGATGGAGAAGTACTCGCCAGATATTCTAGTGGTAGGTAAAGTAAAGGAGAAATAAACAGTAGAAGGGGGCACAGCATTGTGTTCAGTGTGCTTATGAAAGATTCCTATCTTATTTGACTGAAATTTCTAATCACGTGTGCAGTAGAAAAATTATGATTGGATAATTTTCAAAGAAACTCAAATACTTATTCAGCAACAAGATGAACTTGCTGTAGTTTTTTCTCTCTAATAAATGTTTGGAAACCTATTTTTAGATAGTTTGCATTATTTAAATGCAATCTGTATTTTCATTAAAGGTTTCATTATGTGATTTAACCATGCTTTCAGGTGACTATATTTTCTTGGTTATTTTCTTTCAGGTAATTTCACCAGTGCAGATGTTGGAGAGCCCATATTAGATGTGATGTTAGAACCTGGGGATTTGTTGTACTTCCCACGAGGGGTGATACATCAGGTAGGACATGATGTATATTGGCCTTTTTAGATGAATTATTTGGATGAGTGTTGAATTATTAAATTATTTTTTTAGCATGAGAATATTAATTCTTGGATTCATTTTTTTCTAGGCTGACACGCCAACGGACAGTCACTCCTTACATGTGACAGTGTCTACATTCCAGCAGAACTCCTGGGGTGACCTCATGGAACAGGTGAGAACGATGAGAAATTGACTCTATTTTCATTTTGTTTGATTTTCCATAAACTCTAGGCTCACTCATGGATAATTTCTTTATCATTCTGAGTTTGTTATATGTATTATCTGTCATGGCATCTATAACATACTGTTGCATTCCATTCTTTTAGCCAAACAGCTAGATAATTGTAGCTTAATCAAAATATTGGTCCAAATCAGGGATAAATTTGATACGAAAAATGATAAGATGTTTTACATTTTAATTAACAAGTTAAGTATTTGGCTAAAATTTTGTACTAAAATTTTGAGCTAAAAATATTTGTTTTAAGTTACATTTCCTTAACAGGAATGGTTTGGCATATTCATTGCATCCATCAGAGCTTATTCATGTTAGAAAAGTGATAATAAAAGATTCTGTATTTTTACCATTCTGACCCAGTTACATCCCAGTAGTTGGTTATTGGACACTCTGTAGTCTGCTTATTTCTTGCAGTTAGTTTTCCTCTGGCATCATGGCATCTTGCTAGACAATATCTCATAATTTAAATGATGGTTTATAATGAAGATGTTTTTTTGTTAATCTCTTTTTGGACCACACTGTTATGATACCCAAATTGACATAAAGTAATGTCATCTGTGAGTCCAGATATAAAATCTATACATTCTATCCCAGCTGTATATTCAGCAATTGTTGTTAATTAAAGATGAGTTAGGTTCTGTTCTGTTCTGGCTTGCAGATAGTTCCCACGGCCTTGCAACTGGCTATAGAAGAGGATTTGGAGTTTAGGAAAGGACTACCTCGAGACTATCTCAGCTATATGGGTGTGGTCAACCAAGACTCAGTGAGTCTCACTTTTAGTTACATATAATTCTGCCTTTAATCCAAGAGTATAACTTTTGGCTGACAATTTGAAAGAAAATATAAAAATTAAAGATGTCCTAAATTTAGATTTATACAATTAAAAAGTTTTCATTTAAAATTCACTGAAACTGCTTTCATTTGTTTCAGTCACTCACATTGGACATGAGCTGTGTTGTAATTGAAGTATATGCATCTTGATTTTAGGACAATCCAGAGAGAAAGGCCTTTCTGAGAAAGATAGAACAGCTAATGACAAAGCTTTTGTCTTATGCCCCTGTGGATGCTGCTTGTGATCAGATGGGAAAGAAATGTGTCCATGACTCACTGCCTCCAGTACTAACTAAAGGTGGGACATCTTTACAACTATCTTAATTATACACTCTGAAATTATCAATAGATATCAATTGAAGTATCAGATTCTGATTTTTTAAATCCTTTTGTGATGTTATAGAAATTTGCACTTATGACAAAGTGCAGGCAATTATTGACCATATTTCAGCTGAGGAAATGTGTAGTATCCATGGTAATGGAGAAAGGTGGGACACCAAACTGAATACAGTGAGAGGGGCTGTGGAGCTGGAACCAGACACACCCATCAAGATTATAAGGAAAGGTGTTTTAAGGTAAATAATGTACAATTAATTTCACGACTAACAAATAACTTAGAATATACACTTTGTAGTTTGAAAAGCTTTTATTTGGCAATACACAATATGTACAGTAATATTTGGAGGACTGTGCTTACATATATGATGTTTTTCTGCAAAAGATGTTGAATTATTTTTAATCATCAATTATCAAAACGATAAAACGATGTCTTTTGTTTAACTTTTATGTATATCATTTAATGGTGTAAACAGTTTGTAAATTAAAATTTAAAACATCTACTATGATAGTTGTTAAACATGTCTGCTGTTCATGGATATTTTACCATAATTACACATATTGATAAAATAGAAGAAGAGACAGACAGTGTTTTGTTCACTATTAATTTGTATTATCATATAAATTAATCAGAGGTCTTTGATACTTAATGCTGTGTTTACTGTTAAAGGCTGGTAGGGGAAGAAGATCAGGTGAGGATTTACTACACCCTGGAGAATGCCCGGCTGTACCATGATACTGAACCCAAGTTCTTTGAAATAAGTGCAGACGTAAGTTATAAAACATGAATTTAAAGTAAGAAATATTTAAAATTTTGCTTTGAGCATGATGAACTATAAACATAAGTGTTGCTTTACTGATGTGAGCAGTCGATAAGAATGTTTAACCTGGGATTTAAAAAGGACTGATGTGGGGCCTTATGTTATATGCATGGCCAATTGAACAAGTTTTTGGTGAGATTAAACATGGTTTTAATTTCCGTCTATATTGGATACTGTTTATAAGGTGTGGTAAAAGGCAATGTTCAACTAAGTAGTCACCTAAAATATAGCAGATTAGGTAAAGTTTAGTATATTAGTATATTATAAGTAACCACACAGCTGCACCTTAAACTAACATAGGTGTAAGAGTATTATGACATTTTCATTATCTTTCAGTCAAATAACTGGGTAACTTTAAACAAATCAAAATTTAATCAGAGATTAACTTTGCTTAATACAGTGAAGGTTAACATTTTCCTCAGCCAAATTTGACTAAACTTTGCTATTATTTCCAGGCTGCACCCGCAGTTGAGCACCTGATATTTGCCTATCCTGACTTTGTTACAGTAGACAGCTTGCCAATGAAAACATTACCTGAAAAGGTGAGACTGTATACACATTGTGTGATCTGTAGTTTGAACTTTATTTTTCTATTTCACTTGCTGTTAATGTAGCAAAATAAAGTTATCTGCATGTATTTCATGTGGTTACCATGACCCTTATTTTATTGCTTTAGTACTGTAAGAAAATTGGAAGAAAAATTTTGAAATTAATAAAAAGTTTATGTATAGCTTCGATTTAGGTGGGGATTAAAGTAGTTTGCTCTATTATAAAACCTTCAGAAATATGACATTTACAAAAACATTTTAGATACATATTTGATTGTTTAGTATAGCTGATAAAGAAGCTGAATGTGTTCCATTTTTAAGTTTCTCAATTATTATATTATTTTTGTAAATCTACAAAACTTGCAATGAATACATTTGCAATTTATCAGTAACTTATCTTTTTACTTTTACTTGGATTAGTTTTTTAATCTTAAATTTGTGAATATGTTTCAGACTGAAATAGCCAATGCCCTTTATGAAAAAGGTCTTTTGATGACAGATGAACCCATGCAGGCTGTGGATGACTCCTCTAGTGAGGATGAGGATATATAAAAGAGATAATACAATGAAGATGAGGATGTTTTACTTAGGCATAGGATTTGACATTGAAGATGGGGATATATAAATGAAAAATATAAATTGAAGATGAGGATATTGATGATTTGACAGTGAGGATGAGGAAGACATTGGTGATGTGAATTAGAATGTACAATTCAGGATATGCATTGACAGTAAGGATTCTTATCAGGATTTGGAATGATGATGCTTATGTTGTTAATATACAATAACAGTGAGGATGATATTGATAATGTGTGGTAAAGGAAATACAATGACACTGCATTGGGACCGAAATATTTGATAGAACTCAGCAAGTGAAGTAAGACATAAAACTAAGTTTTAATTGCTTTGTTTAGACTGTAGTATTATACAAATTTTAGGGGTTTTATACAAAAGTGATAGATATCATTTTACACATTAAGTGTATCAGTGAGTGCATGACACAAGCGTTAAAAGCATTGTAAGCAAGTTTATTGTTCTGAAAAAGCAAAATGATCTTTTGTGTGACTTTTAGACATTTCAAAACTCACTTGTGTTTTCTCTTCATATTCATGTATTTTATGGAGTTATTAAGTTTCAAAATGGGGTTAAAAGCAACTGAAAAAATAGCCAGCCATGACATTTCATAGTTTTCTCGTTTAAGTTAACTTTTTTAATATCATAAACTTTGTTAAATATTGTTTTTTTAACTTAATGTATGCCAATTTGGCAGATTTTTTGCTTTTTTCATAAAGTCAAATTATTTTTTCTTTTTCTTGTACAGTGAATCACATACAAATTTGAAACTATGAGGGTTGGAATTTCCAATCAATGAAAAAAATATTTACATAAAATACCTTTTAGTTTTGTTTTTAGTAAAGACTGACTGAAAAGAAAAATTCTGCAAGTGAACCTGTAATTGTGCGATTTTCTTTACATGTATTTAAAATGAAGCTGAGCTTGAGTTATCGTGTAGGCCAGAATGACGCTTTGAAAAACTTAAATTTTTATTTTAGAACATGTCAGGTGGACAACAAAATAAAGTAAATCTAAGCAATTAATAACATAAAATGTTGCGAGCATTTTTTAACTATAATTCAGTCAAATGCTAAATTTCACTTTACTCTAGTGCATAATATTGCCTGTGGAACATAGAGGCAGTGACTTGATAGCCGCTATTCAAACTTTCCATTCTCCACGTATTATAAAATGGTTTTCAGCCTTCTGAAGGTGGTCTTCGTCGGGTGAATACATAAGTTAAATACCCATCGTCATCTGCATCGTCCTCTTTTAAAACCGTCTTTAGATTCTGCAAAACACACAAGGAAACCTTATCATGTTTACAGAATTGTGTTTTGTGAGAGAATCAGCTGAGCTTGCATTAGAAAATTGTTTCGTTGGGGATAACATCATTGTTGACATAGATGGCTGTCACAGTGACTTAACAATTCGAATAAATATGTTTTTACAATAAGCAGTGGTCATGAAATTACCTGACGTCTCTCGTTAATGCCTTTTCCTTTCTGCCTTTGGTACATCTCTAAATCCATGACCTCGCGTCAATGCACTGAGAGCATGCCGTAGTATCTCCATGTCGTCAGGTCTTGAGTTTTTATGACTGTAAGACGAAAATATTCCCGGTAAAAGTGGCTCTGATTTCATTCTCATACGTCAATACGGACAAATGAATTGTGCTCTGAAATCGTTGAGACGGCGTCATAATAACCATAAACTTTTAATTCTGAAGCCTAACCGTAGCAAGTACACACACTGGACAAAAGAAGTGTCACCCCCTAACTCAGAGTAATGAAAGTAGGCAGATCTTGGGTACTTATAATGCCTGGTCTACTTATAATGTGACTAATGAGTATAAAACCGCTATACCATGGAATTGTATTGTTGGTCTTGAACATGTACAGCAAATGTTATTCCTGTCTTCCTCCAGTATGGCAAGATACAGGTAATTATCTAACGGTTATAGGTGCAAGTTATTAACCTGAAGAGGTGGAATATAAGCAATGTCAGAATATCAATACAATTGAATTGTTCAGTCAGAACCGTGCAGAGGGTCTGGTCTCGGTATAGAAACACTGGATCAAGAGACAAATTGTCTCTGATGGGTCGTCCAAGAAAAAATACTGGCCGTTAAGACCGACGACTGATTTTGATGTCCAGGTTGTCAAACTTCGACACTGCTTGTCAGTTGACAACACAGTGGAACAATTTCACACATAAGAATGTGTCTGTGAAAATTGCTAGGCGTCGGTTACATGCTCAGAGAGTGTACAGCAGGGTAGCAAGACTGAAACCTCTTATATCGTTACAAAACAGGCAACGTAAAGTAAACTAGGGTCAACAGGATCTGGAACTGGACAGTTCATGACAATTGGTCCTATATATTTTTTCTGATGAGTGTCGCTTTGGTCTGACCTCTGATGACAGACGGGTACTTTGCTGGCAAACTGCTGGTAAAGCATTTGAACCACATGCACTGAATTTTCGAACCTGGAGCAGCATATTCATCATGGTGTGGG
>NW_019775857.1:1509735-1541845 GCF_001039355.2 Lingula anatina
CTATGCTGGCAAACTGCTGGTAAAGCATTTGAACCACATGCACTGAATTTTCGAACCCGGAGCAGCATATTCATCATGGTGTGGGGCTGCATCAGCATCCATGGCTTGGGCGAATTGATAGTGGTTAATGGAAACATGAATCACTAGAAATATATCGATGTTTTGGAGTCAGGCTTGCTACCATCTATTACTAACATGTTTGGTGAAAGGAATTATCCATCTGTTCACCAGGATGACAATGCTCCTTGTCACAGGCCCAGAGCAGTTGATGATTGGTTTGACCAACAGAACATTCGCAGGGTGATGTGGCCTGCCCAGAGTCCGGATACAAACATTATAGAAAATGTGTGGAATGATATGTCAAAACTTTTTACAAATGCCCGTCTAACCAGCAGAGAAACTCTGTTATATTCAGTGTTTCATGCTTGGGCCAGCATAAGCCCTGAACGCATCAGACAATTAAATGAATCTTTGCTTTGTAGACTGGCACCTATTATTAGGTCAAGTGGCTATGCCACTAAGTACTAATTTTGGACTTGAAACTACATATTTTGGTAGAATGTATATTTTGTTCTCATTTTGTGATTTTTTGTGAAATTTGATGTTAATAAAATGATACCAGGAGCATATCATTCCACAGTCATTTATCTCCCCCATAGTATTGGCTCAGTAGGGGTGACACTTCTTTTGTCCAGTGTGTGTAGTTGTAGCATGTTTATTGTGTAGCTAACTGACATGTACCCGATGCTACAATATTGTCATTTTAATCAAGGATGAGAATAAATACTTGCTAGAAAAAATGATGTTCCATTTCTTCTTCTGCCATATTGCTAGTATCGGTGTCTACTTTACCCTTATAATGCTCCTTAATGTGGCTGGGAATACGTAAAGTAAACTGGATTTTATCAATATAATTTATTACGATGAATTCACATAAGAAAAACGCATTTAGATAGGAGAAATTATAATAAAAACATCCTAGAAAAAATAGCATCATAGTGAAGCCAGCTTTCAAAATAATAAAACGGAACATAGAGTTGTGATTATTATCATTTTCGGCAATTAAAAATATAATCTTAGCGAATCTACACGCAGAATATTTACTTTCTCCGTGAAAAGAGTTGAATGCATGTCATTACCTATGTTTGAATTCATTATTAATAATTTTTTTCCCGCGTATTTTTGTATTTGAACGAATGGTGAAAAAAGCAATGGACAGAAACTACTCCTTCCCCCAGTTAACACGTCATGTATATTGTATTAAACAGCTGTTTGGAGCTGACGCTTATACAGACTTGACATTTAATATGGAATATTTTTTTCAAATCATAATTCATCAGTTTTTTTCCTATTTTGCTGACTGATAAATGAAAATAAGGATTAAAATCGTGTTTTAATAACTTTTGATAATCTATCCGATGTCATTGTGACATCAGTTAATTAATTCAATTCGCCAGTGAAGCATACAAAAATACATTGCCTATTTTAAGTCATACAACAACCATTGAAAGCGATATTTTGGGTCTCCATATTTTCCTAATTATTGTCTTTAAAAGAGTTACATGGCCCATAAAGGCCCCCCATGTCAGTGTGTAGTCACAGCAACAGTCGCTGTTACGCATGACCTCATCTTGCTGCTACCAGAGGTTTCAAGCCGCAAGGTATTCCTTATGATAGGTTTTTAGAGTTTAATCCGAAATAAAATTCCAGGCAACGATTAAAACTCGTTAAATTTGGCTCAGTTTTGTTGTAGGACATGCAGGCCGTTGATTCGGCGAATAATGACCCACCGACATATCGTTTATGTGGTTCAATTATGGCGATTTTGATGACCAAGGTAGCTACTCATTCCCTTGGTTCTGTAAGTTATCTGCTATTAAAAGTGCTCTGTGTGAACCGGCAATATCATCGTGCAACCTAAAATTGTTCCTAAGGTGCCCCCTATCAAATGATAGTCAAGTGGTTCCAAGATTATTTCTTTATTTAATCTGGTTCAGGTTTTCATCGATGACTACCATTGGTGTTTTGGCACCAATGTGGTATCCAATCCAAATACTGACACTGTCAATGACCCTAGTCACTTAAGAAGTGGCTCACGCTTCGTCGTAGGCCTCTTCAGGATGTCTGTAAACTCTGTTTTGACCAGTTTAGCGGTACAGGTGAAGTCTGACCCCAATAAAGAAAGCAACGCGGTTTCAGTGTTCTACCCAAAAACGGTCATGGTCCCCAATTCATTAGAGAAACAGACTACACTGCTTTGCTGTTTACGGTGGCTTCCTCAGAGGTCATCTGGTATCTTAACCTGCTGAAACCAGTTTGTTGTTCGGTAAGATCTTTGAAAAACGCGTTTTGGTGACAATTTGCCCCTCATTCAAAACGGACTTGGTGATTTTGGTTTAATTGCAGCAGCATATCCTGAAAGACAGTGAGTCCTGTGCCCTGGTGGTAAGACGTCGATGCATTGGGCGTGGTCTCTGTGTAGGTACATCAGTCTGGGCATTACTCTATAAAACTGTGTAGTCCATTCTGTTTGGCACAAAAATCTGTCTGGCAAGGTCTGTGCTTTTCGCGCCATTCTGGCACAGATTAACAATTTTGTAAAACACTGCTTAACTCATTTTACGCACATTAAAACTGACCGCTTGCATGCAAAATTTCAAATTCTTTTATGCAGTAGTTGCCGACATATGGATACTTTTTTGACAGAACCATGCTTCGCCAAAGCCAAGCTTTGACCAGCCCAAAGGAGCACTGCCCAATTAAATCACTGCATATTACACTTGTAAGGCAACAGTGCAACAGACTTGTTAGTCAGTTAAAGTGCAACGGCACATCTGACTTCACACTTCTCAATTTTTTGAAAAAAGAACGCATTTTTACCTAGGTATACCTTTAAAACTGAAATATTCCATATTAAATGTCAAGTCTGTATTATTCAAGTGAACACGTTGCTTCATTTTAGCCTGCAGAAATCGTGTGCGTCTTTCTTTTGATGGCACGACATCAAAGCTTTAGGCNATAGACATTGCATGTGAACGAAGCCTTATTTTTTACGCGGCAATATCGACGTTGCAGTTGTCTGAACCGAAGTATAATACGTTAGTTACTTTAATCACCCTCTTATGTTGTACAATTCAACTTATAGTTGCAAGAACAAATAATTATTATCATTATTTAAATGATCATTACTATCATTAGTATTTTGATCAGGAAAGATCTGACAGACATGAATTATGTAAAAACAAGCTACGGAATGAATGATCCAATAATATTTTGTGAAATAATAAGGACTTTTCAAATATTCTTTGCCTTAATTAGTAACATGTTTGATGCATTTGAAATAAATTTAGTATTACTCATAAAACAGCACCTTTATGTTATTGGAAAATTGTGTTAATCACGTACTCTTTATCACGAATATATTCTGGATCTTCAGCATTTGTTGGGTGTTTGTGGTCTATATTTGGTCCATGGGCTCTATGACTGTTACACAGGACCAGAAGCATGGCGAAAATTGCCGCGGTCACAGCTAAACTTTTGTCGATCATTTCTGTATACGTACCAAGATCTCGAGTATGAGGAAAAAAGAATAAAACGGGGTTGTAGCTTTAGTTTTATGGTGATAAATGAAATTCAACTTTAACACGATACTATATTGTTAAGAAAGTCTTACGTGGTAGGTTCATTGGTTTTACTTGCGACATTTTGCAAGTAAATATAAAGATTCTAGAGACGTAAAAATCCATTTCTCGAATTTTGAAGATTCAGCACTCAATCTATACACTTCAGATGTTTTAATCGATCCCCTCCATTTAAAAAGTATAAAAACAAACTATTGTCTATTTGTCATGGACGCATGTGGTTTTTATATCAGGATCCAGTCGGGTATTGGAATATGGTCAAAATCCGTTACAAATAAATATAAATTTCTAAATAAGTAAGCCATTTGTCTTGTAGCTTTTTACATGCTAAATGTTTTTTATCCTTACACAAATGATCATTCTTTATCATACTGAATGTGCAGTAAGCTATCGAAGAATATTGTTACGTACCTTTCGACTATACAATGCACACCTGTGCGTTGATCTGTTAGAACTGTGTAATTACAACTTAATACACAGGGCGTGAAAACTGAAGCCGGTCATAAAAAGCAGCGTCTAATCAAGAAGGACCGATCTGCTGGTTAGGTGACGTGTCATCAAAGAGGCTTTTCTTTACTACTTTGGTGCAAAAATATCAAAACAAAGCATAATACTAATATGACGTAAAAACCGAATGGCATTCCAACGAATTCATATCTCAAAAATACTATTTTAACAATCGTTTCTAACCTATTTCTTTTCCAAGCACAGCATTTTCTAGACTTAACTTGTAAATGCATAATTGTTGTCAAACGAGGATGGTCATTTTTTTCTTAAAACAATTTCCAAATTGTATTAAATACTCTTGGAATTGATATGTAGACTGGCGAATTTCACTCGTAACTGTTTACATAGCGCAATTTTCTCACCCGTTTTGGATAGGGTATGCCTTGGTGATTTTTTGCTATAACGCACATTGGACGTTTCTCACAGACAAAATGTTGAATTTAAGAAGATGTACAATGTATCACAATATGATTTTTTTCTGTTCTCATCCATATTTATTCATTAGAAATAAATGCTCAATACAATGATCTTCAACTTTTATCTGGTGGTGGTGGTCTACGTCGAGCGGATACATATTCAGGGTAAGTTAAATATCCATCGTTATCTACATCGTCTGCTTCTAAAACTTGATCTATAGATTCTGCAGATTAAGAAAAAAACAATATCATTATTCTTGAAATAAGGTGCAAGAAACAGTCAGCAGATCTTGTAAGTAAACGTTTGTTTTGTATATTGTCGATTTAGATGGTTTTTGGAGTGCTATTTTTATATTTGAATTCCGCGTGTTTAAACATTAAAGATTGGACATGATATTACCTGCAGTCTCTTGGATCTTTTTTTCCACTTCTTTCTTTGTCATTTGCTTAAATTGAAATGACATCAGCTCCAAAAGAGATGCAAGAATTTCCAGACCGTCAAGTTTCAAGTTCTTATCGGTATCGTGTTGACTATAAGAAAATAATACTTCTGGCTAATGTTAACGTGACTTTGAGTGTTTTTCAACTCGTTAAAACAGACACAGATCGATCGTATTCTAAGGTAATATGAACGATGGTATGATAATCTGACAAGCTGCGGTCTTGAATGGCAAATTAAGTTGTTGTTACTGTTTTTACTGTTTTGATCTGTATATATGTTTTATTTTTATTTTTGATAGTCTTAACACAATCCTTTATATTTTTTACTTATTTAATGGATGTTTAATTAAGAACGTGTACTTATACTAACCTCATTAGGGCC
Organism: Lingula anatina; assembly: GCF_001039355.2. Next base: position 1,515,123 of record NW_019775857.1, read on the forward strand.
ATGGGGAAGACAAACTGTATATTGAAATGTTTTTAATCTCAACAAACAAACGTGTATATACACTCAAGAGACTTCCGTGACCACATGATGCTGAAAGACTCTTTATCAAGGATGAAAATAGATACTCACTAGAAAAAATGAAATTCCATTTCTTCCTCTGTCATGTTGTTGGTGTCAATGTCCACCACGCCCTCGTAGTGTTCCTTTATGTGTCTGGAAACAAAGGGAAATTTCACGAAATTTATATGAAATTTCATCGTTTTTCAAAGAAAAAAGACAGAGTTTGTTTTAAATGGTCAAAATGAATCAAAATAGACATCAGAAAGGGAGATATAACCAAGATGAAACCAACTGTTCATATAAAATTACGGAAAACAGCGCTGTCTCCAGAACATTTTTGAAAATGGTTTATCTATATTTTTATTGTTAATTAACTCTCTGGATGTGGATTCTATGTGTCATTATGCCTTTATGCCTGAAAATAGTTCAGGGATATATCTACTGTTTATATTTTTCAATTTATTGATTTATTATTTACTTATTGCAAATTATTAATTTTCTATAGACGTAATTACCTACCTACTTATACATACATGTATTTTCGTGTACATAAGCATTCATTTATTTTTATATTCATTTATACATTTTTGGTTTATTTATTTATTCATGTACTTGAATAAATAATTTTAAAGACGACAATAAACATCAACTGGCGCCCTGATGTTAGCCCAATATAGTATACTACAATGAGCTTTTGTATTTGAAATAAATTAGAAAAAAATTTCCATCATTTACGTAGCACGCCACCAGTAGATGTGCGCATTATTTTTTTTATGCTACGATATTGCTGTTTTACTAGGCATTGGGGATGTGTCACAGTCATCTGAGAATAATTATTATCAGAACTCTCCTGGTCCATTTGAATAACACCAAAACTAGCTTTGGTCCCGATATCAAAAGCTGCAATAATAGTTTATCTAGGAATGATTGTTTTCCGAGTAACCTTATTGTTCTCGCTACAAACCCACGCAATATAACTCATAGTGAAACAGTGTAAGCATAAGGTGGAAAATTAACATGGAAATCACGTACTCTACATCACGCCTATATTCAGGATCTCTCCATTCTTCAGCATTTGTTGCGTGTTTATGGTCTACATTTGGTCCATGGCCCTCATGACTGTTACACAGGGCCAGAAACAAGGCGAAAACTGCCGCGGTCACAGCTAATTTTTTAACTTTCATCGTGGGCACCGAGAAATCCTGGAGAAAAAAATCGTGGGTAGTAGTTTTTATTGCTGAAACTTTACTTTAATATAATGTTGTTTTAAGTTACGGAACCATCTTGGCTATCTCTGTTAAGTTACATATGGATGAGCTGTCACTACACGTATCAGGACTCGTTCAGGTATTATATCGCCTGCTGTTGAGTTTCGCTCAAGTGAAATCCATTTGCTCGTTTAATACGATAATAGCGTTACTTGATTTTTGTTATTGCTCTACTTCAGAAATTCCAAATCAGTACAAAAAGACTCTATCTCCAAAATGAAAAATATTGTAATAGATCAGGAGTATAGTTACCTACCTCTAAACACCATATAGAGCACCTGTGTACTGATCAGTTGGTTCCACGTGTAACACGTGTAACTAATACACATATTATAAAATGGGACTTACAGATCTGAATCCATGTCAAATAAAAAGCAACGACTATTCAGGATAATCTGATCTGCTGGCTAGGCGGAGTGTCATCAAAGAGAACGTTCGAGGAATAATGGCGCGAATATATATGAAAACAAAACAAAGGAAGAATTGTGATTCCTTTTACTGTAAATCGAACATAATTTAATATCTGTATTTTTACTTTTCTTAGAAATGATTTTCTTTTATTTTAACCAAGGAATTATAACTCTTTGTTTTAACGGAAGACTTTAGTTCTGTTTTAAAACTTCTCTTCGGTTAAAACTTAAAGGGTTGTGTTTTGGCTCTTATACTGATATGCGTTGAATCTATTTTAAAATTGTATAAGATTATTTCAGTCAAAACGAATCCAGGTTTCTTTTTCGTCTGGTTCAACCTCATGCTCGATGCTACAGTTGGGTAAATATAACGGTGAGTGCGTTAACAAAACGATGAGCTCACTTGACACAATGCCAAGCTTCGCATTGAGGGTGTCGTGGACTTGCATTACAATGACCCAGCTGGCGCAAGTGGATCTCTCTTGCGTTTTACTTACACAGGAAATTTACATACACACTAGATTTGTCGGTGAACAGCAAAATATTTAGATCTTGAGTAAAATCTTAAAGAGACAAAAGATTTAAAGTGCATGGTTATGATTGCATTCACAAGGTTACAAGTTACCAGTGGTCATAAAACCCGGCCACTTCTTAGATTTTTTTCTAGTTGCTATTTTTTTGACGGGAAAAGTTTTTTCTGTTGTATGTTTGAAGATCGACAATATATAAAGGTAAGGAAGAACTCTTTCGCTTTTTCGCCTTGAGTTTTAAAACAAGATATATGAATCTGTTTTGAGATTAGTTTATTATAACATCTTTTGTATTTTAATAATTAGCATTTGTTTCTTCAACTAGCTTTACGCCGTGCTGCTAGATATTCAGCGTAAGACAGATAACCGTCATTATCAGCATCATCGTCCGTAAATATTTTGTCCACGATATCTGAAAAAGAATCACAATAAAATGATGCGTTACATTTTAGAATGATAAATCTTCCAATTATGGAAAAGAAAATGAAAAGGTGAAATCTTCCATTATCACATAATATAAAATATAAAATACATATTCAATATAAAATAGATACACAAATTGATGAAACAACGCAAATGAAAAATAATTGATCACAGAGCGCATAGATTTAACAAAATTTAATTTTTATTAAATTGATATTTAAATATATATTCAAAATGTTTTACCTGTCATCATCTTAAGATTTTCTTCTACTTCTTGTTTCTGTTTTTCTTGCTGCTCTATCGTGAGCGGAACTTCGTCCTCTTTTTTGTCACCGTGATGGTGATGCCTGTTCGGCTCTGTAATGGCCGCCAGAATCTCAAGTCCGTCAAGCATGAAATTGTCATCCGTGTCATGTTGCCTGGAAGTAGGAATATCTTTATATGTTTAATGCTGTGGGGGGCAAGTTCCAGAGGGTCTTTACCTCAGCAATGAGCTCCGATCTGATTTCAAGTAGACACATGAAATAATGATAAGAAAAGGAAAAATAACGGATGTAGAAATAAAGAAAGAAACTGCCTATATTACTGGTTTCCCTGATCAATCTTGTATTTCTTTTCTGTAGATTAACGGAATTTTGGATTAACTTGAGTTTAATGGAAAAAATACTTTTACAATACTTTTTAATAGATAATGTAAAATTAGAAAAAACTGATAGGTTTGAATTTAATGAGAATAATTTCATCAAGAAATAAGGGAACCCGCTGCGCATGACTTCATCGCCAAACCTTTACATGAAGACTTACTGAAAATAGTGGAATTCTAATTCTTCGGGTGACATGGCGCTTGTGTTGAACTCCACTTTACCCTCGTAGTGTTCCTGGATGTGACTGGTAATAAAAGTACTTGATTAAAGTCCACAATTTCATAAAGATTATCGGTTACACAATACATGTATACACCATACGAACCACAAGAATGGCCTTAAGAAAAGACTGGTGATGCATCAAATGTCAAACGTTGTAATTTTTCTTGAAAAATATTCAAGTATCCATTATTTCCACTGGTTAAATGTCACTTACTCAACATCATGTACATAGTTAGGGTCGTGCCACTGGTCTGCCACGTTCCCCGTCCCCGTGTCCTCGCCGTGGCTCCGAGCCAGTAGCAAAACCAGTACCGTCGTAACCAGCGCGACTCTCTCCACTCTCATTTTTTTTTCTACAATGTAAATTAATCCACGTATAACACTTCTACTCCGTGTTAATACAATTATCTATTCACTTAAACTTAAAATGTGCTCTTATGACTCAAATTGCCAAATATTCGCAGTCACCCCCTAGTAAATCTAACATCTCCTCCAATTATTTACGAACTACAACAATTATGCCTCAGAGAACCTGCCGTTCTGACTGCTTGGTATTACTTAACCTGTAGCTGTTTTGTAACGATTGGTTATCAATATAGTTATTTATCGCGGAAATGGCATATACTTTATTTCTCAGCTCCCATCACATAGAACGAAACATACAGATAGATAGGCCTACTATTGACTTCTCCATATATACAACGACACGTAGACCTATACCAGGATAATTGTTTATCAGGATATGTAATCACCCGCATCATTGAAATTATTAGCTGAAATATAGGCTCTAATGTACAGGCTTTTTGTACAGATATGCACACAGGCTTATACAAGGTGAAATGTATGTCTATAATAAAGCTTTGGATATCTGATATCCTCACCTTCAATCGTAATAAAGAGGACCTGTGCTTTGCCCTTGCAGCTTGAACAGTTAACTCAGCACGCTATCGGAAATTGGGTCACATATCCAATATTAATCCATCGATTATCAGCTGGTTAAACCATGGCTCCATTTATCTTCTGTGTTAACAAACACCTGCCGGATTCCCGCACCTGTTATTGCGGTAGTTGAGATCATAAAACAATTAATACATGTACATTGCGAAAATGGCAATTTGAGTTAATTTGGCCGAGGGTTTATTTACTTTTTCTTGATAATCAAAATATGTTGAATGAATAAAACGCGCTTTCTGCGTCATTATAGCATTGAAAATCCTTATTTCCATCATAACCACACGCCTTTTCTTTTCTTATTTTATTCTGAAAGGCACAGCAGGCTTTTTACCTTTCTTGTTAAAATTGAAATTTAAAATTGATTTCAGGCACACGGGAGAAAGTATAAGTTGGGATGTACATGATATTGGTGCAGGAGAATTAACTTGATAATTTGTTTCATTATGAGAAGTTAAATGCACAAACACATTAAAAGTCGCATATGATTTTTATTTTCATTTCCGGCGGAATTCTCCTTTTCGCGTAGGCAGACGATATGTTAAAGAATGAAATACTATATTTTAGAAATCAACACGCTTATTTTTTCTAGGGCGGACCAACAAATCAGTAGTCCCTAATCCGTCCTTCCACTAAAAGAATCGTGCACGAAATAACTGTCCCAGAAATTTCCCGCTCCATTTATGCTAATTCTGCCCGCCACTGAAGCGTGTATACGTGTGCTGATCTCTCTCTGAAGATTTGGATAATGTATTGATTTTTGTTTCGCAGACTCTGTACACAGTCCTGACGATGCTACTGTACAATGATCAGCATTTTTAAACGACTCATTTACTACAGTGTTGTTTCTTCATGTAGTCGCCCACTATCTGATTGCTGTGCTGGGTTTCCTGAAGCAAAACCTGAAATGACCAACAGACCCGAGTCCATCGTCTTGGAGGGTGGCGAAGACGGCAATATGTCTGACGACGAGCAAAAGGAAGAAGATGAAGCGGGAGAAACCCCCGCAGAGGAATCGACTCGAACATTTCTCTACCCAGACGAACTGTCAGATCTGACACTACATGTTGAAGGCAGACGACTTTTCGTTCACAAGGCAATACTGGCTTCCGTCTCTCCCGTATGGAAGAGAATGTTCACGTCGGAATTCAGAGAAAAACATTCCAGGGAAATCAGCCTTCCTGATAAAAAATTCAACCACATCGTGGTCCTTCTCCAGTGGATTTACCGTTCTATGATAGAAACCATAACGGGTAGGTCCTTACTATAGATGTTGACTAATACATAATTGGCTTGACTGTCTGAGAAAACTACCAGTAGCTTATTTTTACAGTAATAATATCTTTGAATAAAATATACCAATGCAAAATTCCCTTTGTAGAATGGAGTAGTTTAACCATAAGTCTACTGTTCTGTTCAATTTATATGTCGATGCTGTATCCCAAAAACAAAACAAACAGCAATACAGAGGAGACAGTTCATTGGAACGTGTTTGCAAGCGAAATTGTACACCAGAGTCGCTGTAAAAGGCATGAAATTATACGTGCGCTTATATATGAGCTATTTTTTGGGCACCAAAACAACATAAGCGTTATCGATTTTCATCAGGAGGAAATGAATCATCGCAGTCTGTACATTGTTAAGCAGACTAGAAAACATTTTTCATTTGTCCTGTCTTGTTCTAGTACATCGGCTCATGTCATATCATGTACAATCCATAACGTAATAATGACATTTGTAACTCCCCATTAAATCAATGTTGACCTTCATTGCAGACGAAAATGTATTCTACGTCCTTCCACTGGCTGAAGAATACCAAATATTAAAACTGAAGTTGGACTGCGAGCAGGTTTTGTTGTCTCACGTCCAGCCCAAGACGACCACCCCGCAGCCCATGGAGCAGGTGATGGAGTACATGTTGTTGGCCCAGGAGTACCACCTAGCAGAGCTATTAGACAGGACCGCGGAGAGCACGGCCGGCCTCACCAATGAGGAGCTAACCAAGAGGCGGGAATACCCACGCCTCTCCAGCGAAACCAAGGGGCGCATAGCCACCAGCCGCGTTATACTTCTCGAGCACAAAACTAGGGGTCAGGAGAAAGAAATCAACATAGCAAAAAGGCAGTGTAGGGAGCTGGAAGAGAAATGCAAGATAACGGAACAGGAGATCGATCGGCATATTAGGGAGAAAAAGGTGATTCAGAAATACCTGCATGAGATCAAGGACGCCTGGGATAACCGCGGGGAGGAGGTCCGCTGTGGAAAGGACGAGGTACACACTTATTGTAGCAGAAACTACGAGTGCAAGGACTGTAATCTCAAAGTGAAAGCGTTTGTGTCCTCAAAGACCGACCAACTTTTACACCGCAGCCTTAAAGAGCTGGGGAGAAATACCATTAAATGGCCGACAGCAGGGTCTATTCTCTGAAGATATCTTATTATCAGTGAGCACCCCCTTCCCCCAATGACATTACCCAAACCCGGATTGCATAAATACTGAAGTCGAGAGTTGGTCTTTAACTTAAATCCTGATTTGAACATGCACTTGGTGTCCTGGAAAAATCTTCTTGAGATTTGATTCAAATTCCTTCTTTATCGATTGGATGAATCAAAACTTTCATTATGTGGAGCAATTTTCTTTGGTGAACCCGTACCACTACGGAAATGGTCTGTCGGAAACCCTTTTCAATAATTATGGAACATTCTAAGGAGACGAGCCAATAACGTACACGTCCCTTTCTTTATCAAAGTATGTCCGTTAACGATTTCTTACATGGTTTAAAAAAGAAACAATGAGACGACAAAATGCGCATGATTTATTATTTCTTTAATAAAATTACGACGACTTTGAATACAAAAATCTTTCATCTTTAGCTCATGTGCTTTTATATTGATTTCTAAGAAATCGTGATGCAGTACTTACTGAGCAATGTGCTCACTTTAACGACTGGCCTTAGTAAATCAAGAGATATATTTAAGATAAATATCTTCTGACGATTTAACAACAAAACACTGACATTTGTCGTTCTATGACGAATCACCTTTATCGCCAGAATCTTGGACGAGAAATTATAATAAATTGTATTACTTACAACAATATTGCACAATTACTTTTATGTCAGCGTGTAATAAGCTTCAATGTTATGAGGAAATATAATAATTGCAAAATAATATTAGCTTTCTCTCGTGTCTTCTTGCTCGATATATTTATATGAAATACACGTAGACTTCCTCTTATAGAAGTTCTGAGGAAAAGACAGCGTATTTGATCTTTCTATCAGACTACAAACTAGCGTTATTTTGCCTACATGGAGTCCAACTAACACTAAGCTATGGTATCTTAACTATCTTAAACAGTTAAGTAATATTCATTCTAGCGGACGACGGACACACTAAGTAAACACCCAATGTCGGGGCGACGTGGATACAGTGATCTGAATTAAATGACATTTCGTAGTAGCATCACAGGGACCACGTGGTCCCGTCGTTGTGCTTTCTGGGTAAATTCTGCTGCAGCCGTTACATTACATGTAGATAAAACGTGAGCACTCCAGTGAGGTACAGATATATTAAGATATATAGTTTTTTTATCATTGGGAATGCGGCTGCAGAACAAAGAACCACATTCACCGGCGCTAGAATTTTCCCAGTACGATTTCTAGTGCCTAAGGCTCATGTAAGCATGCAAATTTTTCACCAATGGCTAGAATTGGATTTGATTTTGAATAAAAAAGTTATACATTTTTCAAATCGTAGACATTCAGCTGGTTATATGCACACAATGTAGCACAAGCACTACTACAACAAGAAAGGCAATGTTTTTCAACTCAGAAAGTTTAAGCATTCTTGATCTCTTTTGGCCAATATTTTCTATTGGAAAGCAAAAATTGGGCATTTTTGATAAGTCAGAAATAATGTCAATTCTTGAAGTTGTCTTTTCAAACTTAATATGAGGTGTAGACTAATGCATGTTTCTAGCATGTCATATCTTGCTTTTTAAGAAAAAAATTGCAACACTTGTATATTAAAAGTTGGTTTATATAATCAAATGGCCAGCTTCCAAGCACAATATGATTCAAGTCTGTTATAATTCTATAAGTTTTGATAAGCATCATTTTTCATCCTTCTCCTTTGCTATAGTCCACAATGGATCAAGTCTGTTCAGGGGGTCATTGGGATCTTTGACATGGTCCCTGATGTGGGATGTCTTATCACTGAAACTCGATTTTGTAATTTTCCTGTCCTTACCCTCTGCGTCTAGAGAAAAAGTACTTGGGTTCTGTATCTCAGCCAGAGAGGGTGGTAACTGGGAGGCATCGCCCCCATGACTGGGGTGTTTTAACTGATGCTGGGGAGAGGCTGGCAGGCTGGCGCTAGCACTGCGGATTGAAGAGCTTGAGCTTGATCGGCTTCTGGAATATTGTCCAACCAGTGGATGTAAAAGTTGTTCTGGCAGCATTTGGCCTTGACCTTGACCTTCTGCTATTTGACCTTGGCTTCCAGGGTGACCCATTACCCCCTGTGCAGACCCTACACTGTAAAGTGATGCACTGAGATTAGCCGGTAAATTCTGGTTGTCTCCTTGAATAATGTCTTTTTGACTTGTGTCTGCGCCACTATAAGAGAGCACCATTCCATGGATATTAGAATCTGAAGCTGCTAAGCCCACTTGTGTAGGTGGGGCATCCAGCACAGGAGGTTGTGGTGGGAGAGAGGAGGATCTCGAAGAATTACTGGAGTCACTTCCAATTACATTGTACTTTTTGAAAGTCATCTTGGATATGTTGGACTCTATGGTGCTGAGGCTGGTGGTGCCCAGGATGAAGTCTTCTGATGGCTTCCTCTGGTGGGACTGGCCGGGGGTAGGCAGCTTGTCTCCAAATGAGGCCTTGTTGGCCAGAATACCACCTGGAAATAACAAACATATATGACAATCAATACTATATATGTATACATGAAAAATCTAAATGAGGGATAATATATCATTGCTGATGGTGATACTATTTCATGAGGAAATGAGAAGTTTTTTATTCTGAAGAAACAGACAAAACAAAAGATTGTCTGTAATCCAAATTAATTGTAGTATGAAAAGGCAATTAAAATGGTTACAGGCTGATAAATTGAGGAAGAAAAAGATCATCAAAGTAAACATAATAAGCAAAACCTAATGAGCAGCCAACAGAGAATGAAAACAATCAAGAAGCTTGTGTGGATGGGACGGGTGGGTTGAGGGGTAAGTGGGGGGATTAAATTTTAGAACAACAGTTTTCAACAATACGCATTGCTCTGACAAGCCTCTAAATGTGTGTTAATTCCAAAAGTTGAGTATAATCAAGTAGCATAGCCACTATTATTTCACCTTGAATTTAGGACCACAGTCAAAAGCTGAAATTTTAACTTCCTCATTCCATTAATCAGTTAACTTTTAAATAATAAATATAAATAACTGTCTGAATATATTTATGGCATATCAATTTACAGGATATGATCCTTGTTATTGTTGGTTGCATTCTGCTGTCTTTTTATGAAATATGTCCAAAGAAGTAGTCTTCTTTGTCAAATTTTACCTTTACAACCCTTATTCAAACTAGAGGTTCTAAAGGAGTGCCTTGTACACTAGCAGTTAAAATTTTACATATCTTGGAAGAACTATCCATCTCAACACCATCAAGCTAATAACAAGTAAAATTTTTGTCACTTGTATTTTGAGAATATCGCTTCATATAACCACTATTAACTTTACATCAAGCCATTCCACACGTAGCAAAAATGACTGCATAGCCTTGCAACTTGAAGCAGAACAAAAGCAAGCTGCTGTAAAAATTGCAACCATATATGTCAAAATTACTGTCTTTACAAATTTTAGGTTATTTGATGTTCATTACATACTTGGCTTTTCAACAGATATTAAATTTTAATATGGATTAATTTTAATGTAGGACAAAGCTGTCCATACAACCAATCATTTCTTTGCCATATTATTCACAGCTTTAATCTATGTCAGATAGGGGGAAAAGGGTGAAAAATGGGTCTAAGCCCAATGCTTGGTATATATCTTACCAAACATCCTGGGTGGGGATTGCCCAACTAAAAGAAAGGATTATAACAAAGATTATAACAGAAAGCATAACAGATAAGCATCCTTAGGCTTATAACCATTAAAAAATATGAAATATGAAGTCTTTGAGCACAAGCATTCAAAACCGAAAAAAAATGAGCAGTATTTGTATTGGGAATCAAAAATTAAAACCCATTATCATTTTTATCTCATATGTGACGTAGTACTTCCTTGACTGTCAAGGCAACATTTTCTTCAGTACTTTTGTACCAATAAAATTAATTATTAATTCAAAATTGCACTGAAAAAAAAAGAGCAAAGTATGAACACTAAAATAAAATTGGCAGTCCTTTGCACAAAGCATCTTAAAAACTAGCCCCTAAGCAAGGGAAACCACCCATTCTCATAATATCCTTCACCTGCACAAGAATCAAATTGAAAATCAAGAGTTTCTGGGGGGGATTACAAATATGGGTCAACAGTAACCATTGCTCCTATAAGCAAGCTTTCTCTGCAGCAACTTTATGTTTGAAAAGATTCTTTAGCCTGCTCTGCGTAATACACAATGAAAAGTTCTTCAAACACAACCAGCGAAAATAAAAAAATAAAAAATAAAAAACACTCACTAGTAGCTATCACTGAGTACGTCCATAAGCTTATCATAAGGACTATCTTCACATTTTGAGTTTGAAGAACTTTTTGTATAATTTCATGTCATTTACATGTCATACCCATGGTACAGAATTCATTCAATCAAATCACACAAATCATTGGAAGGGCTTCTATGCTGGGAAGACTAAGGTAAAAAGCTTCCACTATGAGCATCTGCATTTAAATAGTCTAAAACACAGAACAACATTATATAAATGGCACACAAATGAAATAAGGATATGATTGCTGATTTAAGTGTAGCTATAAACTTACGTTTCATCAAGGTGTCCTCAGCGTGGTATAAGATAGCCTCGTAGCAGTACTTGAGTTGTTCTTTGGTTTGAACCATCATCTTTCTCTTGGCTCTCATCTTCAGTATGGTGGAGAGGACATCTATGATACCATTGCCTCTCTGGATCTCCTGAACACCTGAGTACACTGTACAGAACACTCCTGTCCTGCCTACACCACCACTGGAATTATAACGCATATAGTCTAAGTATATAATACATGAATATAGCAAGTATTGCACATAGACGTATTACCCGTCTTTTCGTGTAACTCATTTTCTTTTACACTGCTGCACATTTCTTTCAAGACATAAAGATTTTCATCAAGACTGATAAATATCAATTTACAAATTTTGACCTATAAACCTATATTAAGCTCTTGGGTTTCAATTTCTACCATTATCAACGGAATTTACCAGTCTAAATCTCTTTTATGGCAGTGGCTCAAATCTGTATAGATTGTAATTTTGTCAATCTGTTTTGGACATAATACACCTTAGTGATTACAGAAATTACAAATATGAAGTTTTTTTCTAGGTTAAATCTAACTCTTACTGAAAATGATATTTTCCATTTGATTAGCTAAAAAAACTCTTAGAGTGGACCTAGAAACTTAGGTATCAAGTGTATTCCATGTACTCACTCGCAGTGGACCACTATGGGTTTGGAGGCATTCCTTTGACATTTGTAAAAGCTATGGACTTCATTTATGAACAAAATGAGGAGACTGGGACTCTCTGGTACTCCACTGGAACAAAGTAAGAAGAAAGTGAAACCATGAAAATATAAAAATAAAAACAAACTGAAAGCTTATATATATATATGAAACTTTTCATTTCATAAGAAATATAATCTTCCCCAGCACTTAAAAGTTTTAGATGAAAAAACATTAATGAATAAATGTGAAATTCAAAACCTTTTTGTCCCTATATCATGTACACTAATGCTTTCGACTTTCATTTCAAAACTTCTTAAAAAGGAAAAATCCTACAGAAGTTTTCTTCTCACCTTGGTGGCCAAGATAGGAACTGCATGTGTATAACAGTCCTAGAAATTTTAGTTTCTTTGTGGCTCAGAGTGATGAACCTCTCAGTCCAGGCTTGGTTCTCTTTCTTGGTTTGTAGAGTCAGAGTAAAAGGACCATATGTCAGACTCTGACCCTTGTCATCTGGCCAGTAAGCTATCATTTTATTCTAGAAAAAAATAAAACATTTTAGTAATTTTGTGGATATCTGGTAGAAACTAGTTCCGTCACAAAAAATTGTCAATTTTCCTTAAAACTGCTTCTAACACTGTAAATGTCATATTGATACTTTTTCTGAACAATTCTGACCAAACCAGAAACTCTCCTAAACATTATCATTCTAAACATTATCATTCTAACCTGACAAAAATCTAAACAAGAAACTCTCAAAAACATTCAAACCTCACAAAAAATTTAAAATGTCTTTTTAAATATTATCCCACCGGGCATAAAATTTACACACAAGTTAGCACAAGTCTTTGAAACTCTTCACACCAGACAGAGCCAAAACTATACCTTCCCCAACTCCATGTCTCCTACCAGAGCCACCACCACCTCAGTGTGCTGTTCATACACCATGGTCCAGAAGTCGGTCACTGTGGAGGGCAGTGGGGATTGAGTGGCTATAATCCCAGGACAGTCAGGGCTGCAGGCATCCAGGTAGCTGCAATTGATATAGTCATCCTTGGTGGAAGTTAAGAGCACTCTGCTCTGGTCAACTGAAGAAAAGGGAGGTAGCTATAGATATGTATTTAATTTTTCTAAAAACTTCTATATTATATCTTTCCTTATCTAGGAACAAGTAGTCAATTGAATTTAAGGTATTAATTATTAATATTTGTTGTTGTTATTACTGTCACATATTATTTTTGCCTTTTTACAATAAGTCATGGAAAACAGAACCTACATGGCATGACATCTGGGAACCTGTTCTTCATTGGATAGCACCTTGCAATAGCCATGGACTGCTGTTTCCTGGAGCTTTTCTCTTGTTCCTCTAACAGATCCTGAACACACAACAAGCAGCATAAAAGTACTAAATAGTGATTAGAAAATATCGAGTCAGATGTAAAATATGAAAAAACTTAGAGATGAAAATATCAAATCAATCTTTGTATCTTTCTTACATAAGAACTTCAATAAAACATTCTGCAAATTGCAGCAATGGTAAAAACAAATAGGTAAAACAACTCACCTTCCACTCCTTATCAAGGAGAGTAGGTCCGCTCAGTGTCTGCTTTGACAAACCTTCCACCACTTTTCCAAATCTCTCGACCTCTGAAACAAACCTCTGCAAAATGTCTGTGTCACTGTAAGGGTCTTTGTGTGCCTGCTGCAGTTGCTGCTGTTGTTGTTGCTGTAATTCTTCTTTCTGCTGAGCATCTGCAGCATCTTTTTGATTCTGTATCTCTTCCTGGGTCATCACTTTTGGCACCAGGACTGCAGCAGGGGGCACACCTGCATCTGATTGGGTGTCAGAAAGTAGGTCATCAGTGGAGGCTGTAGAGGCAGAGGACAGTTGTCTGTGAAGTACTGCTGGTGCTAAAGGTTGAATTGAAACTGGTTGTAGAGGTTGAACTGGAACAGGTTGTAGAGGTGGTGGTCCTGGGAGTCCTGGACCTTGTTCAGGTTGGGTCTGCTGCTGATAAGGTGTCTGTGCACCAGGTTGTGTGGGACCCGCTGCTGCTGACTTCTGCTGCCCAGGCTGCACTGAACTTGATGGTGTCATTGATGGCAGATTTCCAAAATGCTGATGTTGCTGGTTGAAAGCTGGTTGGCTCTGAATCCCAGTTCCAGGCTGTCCCTGCTGGCCTAAATTTGGTAATTGTCCTTGTGGGTGAACATAGGGGACCTGACCTTGACCCTGCATGGTTCCAGCCTGCTGACCTTGCACTTGGACATTTCCAGATGGCTGACCTTGACCTTGCACATTTACAGACTGCTGGCCTTGAGCAAGCCCAATTTGTTGCTGACCAGCCACCATATATGCATTTCCTCCTTGCTGAGGGCCAGACGGCTGTTGCTTTTGGCTTTGCAGATTAGCTGTTGGTTGACCAAACCCCTGTGGATACCCAGGTTGTGGTCCTTGGGAATAGACAGCTGGCTGACTGGCAGAACCAGTTCTTTGAGACTGTGGACTGTAAGGTACTCCTTGCCCCTGACGATAGGTCTGAGATGTTTGCGTTTGATTTATCTGGGAGGCATGCTGTTGCTGCCAGGATTGGTGATATTGGCCCAGTTGTTGACCTTGCTGGAGGTTTGGCTGCTGTTGCTGCTGCTGCCATGGTGTTTGATACTGTTGCTGTGTTTGTTGTCCCTGTTGTTGTGATTGTCTAAACTGTTGTTGATTTACTATTCCTGTGGCAGCATTCTGTGTGCTAGGGAGAGACCCCACCTGGGCGTAATATGGCATGCTGTTAGAGGTAGAAACTGCCAATGTGGTGGTAGACTGTGTATGGCTGGTCTGTGAGTAAGACGAAGGATATGACTGATACTGGGACACTGTCCCTGGTTGTTGGGGCTGGAACTGTGGTCCAGCCTTCTGACCACCTGTATATCCACCTGGCTGACCAGTCATCTGTCCACTAGGAACACCCTGATACACACCTGGTTGGCTGAACTGCTGTCCAGATTGGGTGCCACTCTGATTCACACCCTTCAGGGTTGGAGCAGTGGAACTTTGTGTATTTTGTCCCATGTACTGGGTGGCTTGTCCATGTTGTGCTACAGAGCTATAAGCACTCATCTGTGGTAATGAACCAGAAACGGGTGCTCCTTGCTGATCTCCAGACACCTGCTGGTTTCCAGAAATAGGCTGGTTTCCAGGAATGTGACCCACGTTACTTTGTTGGGGACTTTGATTTATGCTTGATGCTGGATAATTTCCTTGGTATCCAACAAATGAAGAACTAGAAACGGCAGCAGTTGGAAGTTGATTCTGCCCAGTCTGAGATGCCTGATACCCAGTGGATGTTTGAAATGTTGATTGTTTAGGAGGCTGATGTTGGCTCTGTGGGACAGGGTAACTAAACTGCTCTTGGGGATAGGAGGAACTCTTGTGTGGAGATTGGTACCTTGGCTGTCCATGCTGGGACAGGTGGTGTGTCTGGGAACCAGAATAAGGGGTCTGGCCATGTTGCACTGCAGGGTAACTTCCATAACCCTGTGAGCCTGAGTAAGCTGATGCTTGCCCGGCATGTGGTGCAGGGTAAGACGGTTGCCCCTGTGACACAGAGTGAGAGGGCTGCCCCTGCTGTGTGGGATAAAAAGTCTGCCCCTGGGGCACAGGGTACCCAGTCTGGTCTTGCTTTGTTGGATATGACAGCTGCCCCTGCTGAGAAGGCTTAGCACCACCTGAAGCCTGTATTTGATTTGTTCCAGTTGGGACATTTTGAGGAGCATTTCCACCCTGTCCAGCATGAGGTGGCTGCTGACTGGTTGTTGGCTGCTGGTAGCCAGAGGAAACTGAACTAGGAGGCTGTTGTTGTTGTTGTTGTATATGTGGACCTAACTGGGCACCTTGTGGATAATAACCTTGATGTACAGACCCTGGCTGTGGTCTCCAGTCCTGAGGGTTTGGCTGTACTTGTTGCTGCTGAAAATGATAGTCACCTGTATTTCTTGGCTGAGGATACATGCTGGGATAAGGAGGCTGGCTCTGGTTCTGCTCTCCACCAGGTGTTGCTATGGGAGTATTCAGTGTGTCCACAGTCTGTGAGGGACTTGGTCTAGGGTGTGCTATCCTTCCTGCCCCACTGTACTGGTCAATGGCAGATGATGGTGTTACCGAAGAAGTAGAAGTCTGACTGTACTGTACATTTTGTTGCTGTTGAGTCATGTATGAAGCACATGTTCCTGTGGGTAGCAACTCAGCACCATCCCCTTCTTCACGCTCCTTGGTAGGTGGAACAATCACATCTTCTTTCTTCATATAAGAAAGTCCCCCATCTTGGACAGACCCGACGCCACCTGGTGGTAATGCCTGTGGTGGCACTGGAGAGGTGTATCTATTATCCAGGTGTGACGTCATGCCATAAATGTTGTTGTTGGGCATGGAATGAGGAGCTGACTGTGAGGAGTAAGGAACGTTACCCTGGGGCTGGTACCCACCTGGGTACCTCTGGTCCTGTCCCTGTTGCTGTGCACCATGCCTGGGAGAGGCAGGGTGACTGGCTGGGTGTGACGGGAGATGTGTAGGGGATGCTGTCTGGCTGGGGGGCAGGGATCCCCCGCCACCCCCCTGAACTCCATACATATTAGTCCCTGGCTGTCTGACACCCCCCTGTGGACCTCCATCCCTCCTGCCAAATATTTCAGGCTTCATATGAGGGAGGTAGTCTTTCAGTTTTGGCCCATCTGATGAAACAGGGTTCCTATTCATGTCAGGCTGCATATTAGGTAAATAGTCTTTCAACTTGGGTCCTTCAATATTAGTGGGGATATCATTATCCTTCAAGTGACCAAAAGTGTTTGGTTTCATATATGGCAAGAAGTCCTTGAGTGTTGGGCCCTCAATGACTGCTGGCAGAGCTGGGGGATTATCATCATCTTTAAGGTGACTAAATGTCTCTGGTTTCATGTAAGGTAAGAAGTCCTTTAGTTTGGGTCCAGGAAAGACATCTGTTGAAGAGGTGGTTGAGGAAACACCTGGTTTTGGAGCACTAGGTCTCTCTGGGGGTGGAGCTGTAAAAGATTACAATAAGAAGTTTTTAGGGACTGGTTTTATGATAACTCAAAAAGCCATGACCATGAGGGTTAAAACTGTGCTTTTGGTTTATCTAAATTACAAAATAAACATGAATTAATCACATGACTGAATAGCTAATTATTTTTGATTAACTATTTCAAAAAAAATATATATTTTGATATAACTTACATACTTTATTTATATACATTATTCATATGTTTTTACTAAATATCTACAAAATATAGTTGAAATCTACATCTATGGAACCCTTATGAACTTACCCTTTGGTTTGTGTCTGTTGGAAATCTGTTGCCTCTCATCCTCCAGTACTTTACACACACCCTTCACCCTGTCCAGCAGTCGGCTCACATTACCATCGTGTTTCTTGTAGAAGTCAATGCCTTTCTGAGACTTAGCTAATAGATCCTCATACACATCATAGGACTGTATTAGACCCTGTATTGTGGCATCACGTCTGAAATAGAGAGAGAGTCTGATATGGTATTGCTGATCAAGTTTTGGCTGTTAATGTAACTGGTTCATGCATATCAGCTTCAGTGGATTCCATTTAAACCATCAACAGGTTTATCTATTCAACTTAAAAGAATATGTGTTAATGGTAATTAGGTGCTAAGCAGGGGCTGCACAGAAGCTATCTTCTGGGTCTTCCAGAAGATGGTCAGAATTTTAGTTTACATTGACAGGCATCTAATTTTTTCTGTTGGAAGACAGTCAAAGCTGGAGGATGGATCAACAAAGATAATTTGGAAGACTCTCAGAAAATATTTCTGGATCTGCCACTGTTAAGAATATCATACCTAAGATATAATCTCCCCACTTACCTGTGCTGTATATCCCCCATGGCTTTCCTGACAGGGGCATACCTGGCATTGGCATCAGTCAAGGCTCTAAGGATGTTGGTCTGGGCATTCATGTTCTGCTGTATCAGGCTGATCAGTTTGTCATGCTTCTTCAGCTCATCTTTAAAGTAGGTCTTTGAAAATATTAAAAAAATATGGAAATGATTAATCCATTAATCAAGCTCTCCAGTTCAATCTCTTCAGCATGTCTGTGAAAAAAAAAAAGAATTCAAACACACATTCACGTTTTCATGTTTATCAACAATTTTAATCAAACATCTAACAATATTATCTCCCTAATCCATCCATAAACCCTACCTCCATACCCCTGTCTTCTTGAGTGACTATTCTACTTGTGATATCATCCTCATGAACTTGTTTTCTAAACTGCTCCTCCAGCTGCTGTCTCTGGGTCTTCATCTCCTCCACCTTCCCCATTAGTCTCTCCATCTCACCCATCACCTCCTCCTGCTCTGGGGCTAATAGGGGACAAGATATCTAAGTTAATAGCTTTAATACTAATAACATAACATACAAGTACTAATATCATATTATCTTGTCATTTTTGGCTCATGTAATGTACATCATAGTTGAACTTCTGTCCAAGCATTTGTTGCAAAGTAGGAAATGAATCTGTTGAATTTTAGTCCTTGATTTGATTGGAATGAAATGCTTTAAAAGTGTGAGCTTCTACTCAGATATTAGTTGAAAGATTACATCGGTTCATCATGCAAATGAAAAGGTCTCCTTTAGAGACAAACTTTTAAACCCTATGAGAGTTGAAGCATAGAAAACATACATTTCATGGAGAAGCAATTCTTTCTTCACAAAACATGCATCTTATATAATAATGCCATCCTTTAGCTTACTGGCTTAAGCCTTAAGAATCTACTGGTTAAAACATCAAGACAGTGACCAGTAAACATTAAATTCTACTGGCCTGGCAAGTTTTACTGTCATTTGATGTGGGGCCAGCATTCATATTGCAAACAATATACACTTATTCCTATACATTCCATGGGTATATACGCACCTAAAGAAGCTTTAATAGAGGGGATGGATGCCTTCAACTCCTCAATGGGCCCAGCAAGCAGCCTTAGATTGGCTATATGAGTATTCATGGCTTTGTGCAGCTCTGAGTTAGACTGGCCAGCCTTACTAATGGCTTCCTGGTATTTGGACTTTTCTTTGCTCAGTTCACTGACAATAATGTTTGGAGACCTCTTTCCAAATTGTGCCTGCAATGATATGATTTGTACTAGAGTGTTTCAAAACTTTTTGTGAGATTAAGCAAAAAAAAAAAAAAACTTAACTTCATCAAAAGATCATAATAAAACAGCTACCTTTCACAGAAATGTTAACTGTGTGTTGACAGAAAATATTGCCTTACCCTTATCAAATTTTAAATTAGGCTAGACAATGTAAAGTTAATTACAAAGACAGATGACGTGAGAGTTAGCAATTTTCACCAATAAAAACACAATAATTTACCTGAAACTCCTCCTCTTTGACTTTATCATTTTCTAAAATTTCATGCATCTCTTTTAAGTTCGACTCCACCTCAATGGCAATATTTGATAGTTCTAAAAATTATAAAGAAGAAAATATCCAATATTTACCACTAAAGACAAATATAAAATCTGAAAAATATGTTACTAAAATTAAACAATCACAGGCTTCATAAGGGCAAATGATGTTAAAATCTGCAACATTCAGCTAATCAACAAGTGTCATTAACCAGCAATTATTATTGCAGAATAACTTATCTCATTAGCAGTGAGTTCTTAGACTATTGCATCAGGTTTTCATATATCAACTCAGTCTGTACAAACTTATTATTACCCTGCATGGCAGCTATAAGATCCTTGATAGCAGTGGGTCTCACACTGATGGCAGCACACTTCTGCATCAGGACTTCTGGTAAACTCTCAGACTCTGGTCTTAACTTGCTTGGGTCGATTGATAGCGATGATAAGTACTGACTGAAAAGAGACAGAACAATATTGAATAGGACAATATTGATTCCGTTATCAATTTACTTCACTCTGCTAATTTTACGAGAAGAAAGAAGAATTTTTCATAAACAAATTTAAATTGTCATTTCAATAAAATGTTTTAGCTGATTCTGAAACAGATGAATCAAAGGAACAGAATCAACTGTATTACATAATACTTTATAAGTATAATCACAAAAATATGATCTATCCTACTTCAGCTCTTGTGCAAAAATACTGACCTTAGTTCCTGGTTTTTCTCATCTACTTCCCCACATACACGGCGAATAAGACTAGCTTTTTCTTCACTGGATTTAAAAACATAAAATGAACATTTTTAAATGAGATTCAAAACATGATATAGCAATTCCAAGTCATGTGAAATGATACAGAGCAACAAAACTGTTCCCTTTATTAAAAAAAAAAAAAAACAGAATAAGTCTTATGCCAAACACTTAGAACCATCTAAATGTGCTCTGACTATAAATTAATTAGGCACAAACCCTCACCTGTACAGTGAGGCTGCCTCATGGGCCTCCATGGGGACCAACTTGGCAAAAATATCTGGCCCTGACACCTCTGGGTCCATGGGGTTGAAAGGGACACCCTTTACTAGAGATGCACCTGAAAAACAGGGGGTATTTTAAACAAACATTTCTTAGATCACAATAAGTTGCACCCTGTCCATAATTTAATCATGTTGCATGGCCAATCTTGATTGGTCTTTAAAATTATTTTGAGATTGTTTCATGAACTTATAAAACACTTCTATATATCTCAAAACTATATCATTCATATTCTCTTGAATGGATTGTTATCATTACGTTTTAGTTAAAATGGTCTGACTTTACCTTTAACTTCTGGCAATGTTGCTAGATCAGGAACTTTTTCATGATACACAAAATCATTGTCCTTTTTGGCTGCATTGTGCCTAAGAGAAAAAAAAAAGATAGCAAGTAGTCGCTTGAGAAAATGACATTTAGCAGACTTCTTGAATTTGTAAACTTATTTTGAACTCCTTATATGTACATTCAGTAAATACAATTATGCTTTGAAAAAATATATTAAAACTGCATCCTGTATCCACTTACTTTCCTCCAACTACATCCATAGTAAAGCGGAGGGTGTCCTGGACATCTTCATCATCACTCTAAATTGAGGAAAAATGTCTTAAAATTACTTCTCTCATAAACTTAAAAAATATTCCAGTCAAAATCTGCAAAATCTTATTATTTAATAATAAAGCAATAAGTAAGGTTGACAATTTTCAAATTTGGACTGCATTTTCATTTCAATATTTTACTTTTATTTTTGATTCACAAGCCAAATGAGTTTTGATCTTTATAAAAAGCTGGTTACATTCTTATAAAACAAAGCTTTACTTTACCTTGGCCAATTTCATGCACTCGTTAAGTTTCCCCAAAGCACCTTGTAGATATGACAGTCTCTCCCCCCATTTTTGCTGCTCCTCTGCTTGGTTGCCCAAATATAAGTACATCACACTCTGATAGAAAAAACTCTTCATCTCTATTCTTCTTTTTAAATCCTGAAATGATTAACTTATAAATATTAAAAAGACACTAAAAAGTAATTTTAGATTTGTTTATGTGAAGCTACAATAAACTGTGAAATGTGAAACTAAACTTATTAGGTTCACTAAAAGCTTTAGGTTTCCATAGAGGGGGGCTTTTTATTTCTCAACTAAAAATTTACTGACATACTGGTACTGAAATATCATGTAACCCATATCATACTTCAGGGTTTTCTACAGGCACTATATAATTTTGTACATTTCACATGTTCACAGCAACACAGCATCTTTTAATTTTCAAAATATTTCATGGAAAAATAATAGTTTCTTACACATTTTGAAATAAAATAAATCAAGAAAGATTAGCTACATAGTCTACCTAATTTATAATTGAAGTCTATATTATATTTCTTAATCCACCTACATCACATGCTATAGCCAACCCACTCTTTACCTCCCAGTCTACCAACTGTAGATGCCCCAGTCTACCTACTTTATATCTCCTTGTTCCATGAAGTGTAGAATCCTTGCTGTTTTCTAGATGCCTGAGTGCCTGCGAGTAGAACTCCACTATTTGTGCTGCCACCTTAGCTGTGATGGTACTCTTCCTGTTATCCACCATAGATTTTTCTAAGATGCATTCTTGTGCCTGGGCCTAGAAAATACAGTTAAAATTAAGTCTGTGACAAGAACCTCTTGGTCCTTTTACCCTTATCAGCATAAAGTTGACTTGAAATAACTATTATCTTGTCAGAATAAAGTTAACCTGAAATAACAATTAGCTATGTGGCACTTACCAGCATAAGGTTAACTTGGAATGTCAGTAAATCATGGGTCATATCTGCTGTGAGAACAGCTCCATAATGATCACGGAGATGCTGAAAGGACCATGCGGCACACTGGAAATGTGTGCAGGAAATCTTCATACCCTGTAATGATTAACGAAATGCTGACTAGCAAAATTCAACTCTATGTAATTATGGTAAACTATATACTTATTTTACAAATGCAACAGCCCTTCATGTGACCTGACACTGTTTCTCATGTACCTCACAAACTGACTGCATGTAACAATTGTTTTCTACACAAATAATTCAATTGATCTTTAAAGGCTTACTTCAATTCAGACGACACTGCCCATATAATGATCTATTACTGTTCAGATTGTTAATGGGGCGGGAAGGGGGGATTCATTTTGAAACTCCCATTGCCATTGCTGAAAATTCTCTACGTCTTGAAATAATTCATACTATAAGCACCTTTTACATTTGAAATCCCCATTCCCCCCAAAAGATTAACAGAAATTATAATAAATAAAAAATTCTAATACATTTTTTAAAATCTGCCAATAAAATCATATGCCTGTATTTTACAGTATAGCATATATCTACTTTTTTCTTTTATACTATATACTATACCTCTGGTGACTGTCTGTTGTCTACAGAGCCCAGTATAGAGTGTAGTGACCCAATGTTGTACAGGATACAGGCCTGCTCAAATCTGATATCTGCCCTCACATCAGGCTGCCCAGTGTACACATCTTCCCTGTAGAACAAACAGCGAGAACATGTATTTTAAATGACCTTTTATATAGAATATTGAAATAAGTACGAAAATCCATTAATTTTACAGACATGGGGCTTTCATGTGGAATGTTTTTCAGTGAATTCATGTGGCAAAAATTATTTTCTTAATTTATAAATATAAATGACAAATGGTACCTAATTGGCTTTTCAATAAAGTAGTCATAAAATAACTTAAAACAGATAATAAAATAGACAGCATTGAACAGGGCTTCATGCAGAAAAAAAAAGAATTCAAAACACCAAGTCTTGCATAAAATATATCTAAATCACACAGCAAGAGCATTCAAACACTGCCTAGTATTTCATATTTTACGAGCTCTATGGCATGACCTACAGCAAGATATCTGTTTTAGCATTAAACCCAGCTACACTGCCTATGCTTTCTTTTGCCAAAAGGATTTTTCTGGCTAGCACTAGGTGATACAAAATGTCTCATGTCCCAGAGCTTACCCGATTAACTCCTGCCTTATTTCAGACAGCAGTATTGATTATTCTCATCTACACTACATATGAACTCTAATTGAAACAGTGGTACATTACCATATAAACTGTATACCCAACAGTGCTACTTTGCAAAATAAACCATTTGATATATATCAAACAGGGCTTTTCCAAGGATTGGGGGTACAGGCCGTCCAAAATTATCACTTGTCATTTCCTACAAAATTTCAGGGAGTCGAAGCCATCATTTTTCAGAAATATTCATAAGCTGTCCAGCTGTCTTTAAATATATATAGTCCAGTGATGCTGGCAGCCTTTGGCGTCTAAATGACAATTTGACAGTTTGCTGGGAAAAGCCTTGATATCAAGTAACATGGTTATATTACCATATGAAGGGCACTGCCCCTGCTGCCCCTTCCTCCATAGGAATTCTGTTATGTAGAAAACAGAGCTGAGAGTAGTACTTCTTCAGCAAGCTGCAGCCAGTGAAATCTCTGCTGACTCTGGTGGCATTCTGAAGTGAAAGTTCAGTCTGTCTTTTAACTCATTCTATAAAATTTATCTTTAAAATTATTTTCGGTCATTAAAATTTAAACACACGCACACACATGTATATGTGTGTGTATTTAAACATTCCTTCTGTGCTTTTTATGCCAAACTGGCTTCACAGAAACTCATCACTTAAATTACCATACAATAACAAATCAGTCAAATGCATGGTTTATCCTCCCTAATAATCTAATAGGTAATATTTAACTTGGCTGTAATTTCATCGCCTATTTACAGGGAGTAAAAAACAAAGGAAAAACTTCTTGCTGTTACCTGTCTGAGTTGATCTAGCTCTGAGCATTCCTTGTTATAGTTGGATGGGTTTTCTTGGTAGTGATCTCTAATATACTGAAATACAATATTTCCATTGCTATTAGACTTAACATGAAGCCAGTATGCAATCTAAAAAAAGACGACACGAATGACAGAATGACAATCTCCTTTCTTCTAAGATAAGAAGTATTTTAGTCACTCTAAAACATATTTTATTCTGGACAAATAACCCTTTACTGGATCAGAAGAAAAAATGATAAACACTTCACAAATATTGACAAGGTTCTATGACAGATACATATAGAGGGGCATCAGAAACAGAAATCAAATAACACAAATAGTACATTTGTAAGAATAAATGTCATAAGATAATTCATTTTATATCTTTTAAAATTATATTTTCTTTTTAACTGTCTCAGAAGATGTTAACCTTGTTTCTTTATAAACATGAGTTAAAAAAACATTATTCTTTATGCATCCCTATTGCTCAGTATCCCTCGATACATGTATATTCTGGTATATGTAGAATTATTCAATTTAAAAAGAAAAAGTAGTTTTTATAATCTTGGATGGATATCTGCAGGACTCCATACATTACTCTTATATATTTTATTCTTTATCACAACCCTGGGCAACTATAAATGTACCTCTGAGAAGGGATCTAAAAGCAGTTGGTGAGTCATCTTCATATGATTATAGCAATTACATGCAAATTGAATTTAGCATGTTTAATTTGATTGTTCTCGTTATAGTGCTCCAGCTATTTCATCTGATTAAATTAATGTCACACACAAAGTTTACTTTAACAGCACATGAGATTGACGTTATCTTTTAAGAATCAACGTTACTGAATTATTCAGGGGTTAATTAGTGAATCACCACCAAAACCACTAAATTATAATTAAATCAGTAAACAAATGATTCTAATAATGATGTTAACATGTCATTATGTAGTCTGTGTAGTTTTGCAGGAAATCTATTTAATGCGTTGATCTTTTTGTTATATATAAAATGTGTGTATGAAATCAAGACAATCGAAAATTCTTCAACTTCAAGAAGTATCATCATAATAATATAATGTGAATGATTATAGCTAAGATCAAATCAGCACCGCATTCAGAAGGTAATCGTGCTAAAGGCAAAGCAATATTTGCAAAGGATCCACCTGTCCCCTGTATCATAGCTTTAGGCAAAGAGTCTGGAGATATGAGTCTAGATAGATGAGTATCGCTGTGTCAGATAACTTCATGCTTGTCACTTATATTTTGCGTATGTCGGCTTCTATATACACACTAAAACAGCAGTTCCTTCAAGGTCACGTCACATGTTCATCTTACATATATAAGAAAAAATATACCTTCTTTATTTCTGGTCCTAATTCCACCGGCTCTGCGCAATTTTTCAGCTCAAAGGAAATCATCGGAACTCTGGGGACACCCTCCATCTTTGCGAAATGACGTCAGCAGTCTCTTTGTGAAACTGGGTCATTGGGGTAACAGAACTGTTGCCTGACCTCAGGAGGCCCAGGAGAGGTTGGGGAGGTAAAGGCGTTCATGTATTATGGCGTTTTCTCTAGCCTGGGACTGAAAGAATTTAAGATGCCTTGACATTCATCAACACATGGTCCAGAGTTCGACATACCTCCCTCATGGCCTATCAAGATATTGTCCCGTACACTTGTATTTACATCGGTAAGTTTGTATCCACGCTCGGCTGTCACCTTGGTTGGATAGTAAACTATTGTCGTAAAATCGCTAAATGGTATTAAAACCGGGTGCATAAACTTGAAAACCACCTAGGACAACCTTGGACTGCCACATTAGACCAATACAATGCAAAAATAAACTATAACAAGTGGTTAAAGCCTTCAAACCGAATGTCGTAAAGTCCCCATATACCTCCATAGAGACAATAAAATAGAGTAAGCTTGTGAAACAAGATTCCACAATTTTAAACATAATAATCGAAATAAAATACTGCCGGGCATCGGGGCGGCCTAAAACTTGGCACGCTTACCGCAAATGCAGCAGGCTACATCATCCCATCGCTCGTTTGTAAATTCCGTGCATGGCATACGCACAATCAAACCGACTCAAGCATCAGAGGTGGAATTTGGATTTACGGTTTGATTTTAATAAATGTATAACATGCAAACGCCATATTGTTTTTTTGCTATTTTTAATTTGCAGTTATAACGCAAATACTTATAATAAGGTAAATGAATAATATAAAATGTAACAATGACAGATCTATTCTGTCTAGGTTTTTTTT
>NW_019775857.1:1542026-1576045 GCF_001039355.2 Lingula anatina
ATAACACTCTCTAAGTCTTGGTCTTATAGCCCAATCATATTTTCAAAAGAAAAAAAAGAATAAACACTGAGCATCATATTGTAATATCTGTTCCCCAAATGTATTACAGCAGACATAACAGGCTGATATGGATTTTTGTGATTTTTAAAGCCTTTCTGGAATTGAAGAAATACTGGTAGGAAATTATGCATTAGCACTAGTCTTCTTTTGACGATTTTCGATACATTGGGATAGGAAATTTTGTATGAAAACTGAGTCATAATTATTAATATTACACTTTCAGATGCGGAGGTGTCAGATTTCATGTCAGCCATTAAGGCCTGTCTCTATGGGTCACCATATGGTAGAGAGGACCTGACAGCAAAGATCTCTACATTGTTCCACAACCAGTCCAGTCCACAATACACTCTGCCTTTACTGTCAGTGAGGACAGGACTGGATATGTTCCTCAGACTAAAGGCATTCCCTCAGGGATCTGAAGTCATAATGTCAGCTATGAACATTCCAGATATGGTGGAAATTGTGAAGTACCATGGACTAATACCTGTTCCTTTGGATCTGAATCTCGATACTTGCGCTCCTAGAGTGGAGCTATTAGAGAGCTTGATAACAGAGAAAACTGTTGCTATGCTTTTAGCGCACATCTATGGGAAGAAGTTTGACATGGCCCCTTTCATTGAAGTAGGCAGGAAGCATAACTTGATTGTACTAGAGGACTGTGCTGAGTGTTTTAATGGTTTTGAGCAACTCGGACATCCAGAAACTGATATTGCCTTCTTTAGTTTTGGCTCCATTAAATTCTACACAGCATTTGGTGGTGGTATTGCAAAAATAAGAGACCAAGCTTTGTTTGAAGAAATGAGCAACTTTTATTCTACATACCCTAAACAGTCTTCTGTGACTTACCTCAAAAAGGTTTTGAAGTTATTTGTTCCATACACCTTACTCAACTGTCCCACACTGATCAAACCAGGGATGTATATTTTCATGCACTCTTTAAAGCTTGACTGTGAGGGATTCGTCATTGGCATGCTGCGTGGCTTTCCAGACAGACTTATTGAAATGATCCGTCACAGGCCGTGCTTGCCATTGCTGTACATGATGTATAGAAGGTTGTCAAAGTTTGATATCTCTGACTTCAATATGAGCCGTATCAAGGGAGAGTATGTCAGTGAGAGACTGCCAGATTCAGTGACACAAGTAGGAAGCCAGGCCGATGTTAGAAACTTCTGGTTATTTCCCATTGTTGTGGTAGGTTTGGTCAGGTTTAATTTGGTATATAATTGTTTTGATAGCTTTTCATTTATTTTTGTCTTGTGGATTGTGATTGAAGTGTATTTATTATTATTATTATTTTTTGTATTTTACCAGATGATTTCAGCTCATCAGCAAACATATTTCTACATTCCATTAGGCATTATTTCACATTGATTTCTGCCCTTAAAAGCCAGTATGCTCTATGACAGATCACAAAATGTTACATAGTGTGATAGAAATATTTAGAAAAAAACTGGCAGATTAGCAGATGACTCACTCATCCTTGTTAAACATGTTCACTTTTTACATAGATGAAAATTACAACATATCCTTCAGATAAGTACTGTATGTATATCTTCAACTTTATTTGGCTAATCTAGTGGATGACTGACACTTGGAGTGATAGATAAGAAGAGCACTATCAGTTATCTAGCTATCCTTATTCTTTAGCAAACCTTATTTTTATGTAGCTCAGTGTTAAAATGTATATGTAAACATTAAATAAACATTATGTATATATGAAAATATGTCTTGTTCTTCAAGAAAATTCCGACAAGAAAGACAGAAATTGTTTATTGTGGAAAAGCAAATATACATAAATTACTTATGATTATGAACATTTATACTATTTTTTAGGAAAATCCAGACAATGTGGTCACAATTCTCAATGCACTTGGTATCAATGCATACAGAGGCGCAACACAGTTGAATCTGATCGAGCCAACCAATGGAAACTCACACTTAAAGCACCTGCAGAAATTTGTCTCCCACTTTCCCCACGAAGCCAAGTACCTGCTGGACCACATAGTGTACTTGCCTGTGAACAAATCTGTGCCATTCTATGAACTGGACAAGATATGTGTTGGTGTAAAAAATGCAATGAAGATCTCAGCCGGAGAAAGGATGCCTCGAGTTAAAGTGAAACTAACTTCCAAATTATAGTTTTCTGTAACAGGCAAAATAATTACAGGTGTATAGTGTTCGTATTCATGTTTATTGATAGTTTTAACAGGCTTTAATATAAGCATTCAATTTACTGATAAGTGTTCATTTTATAATGAATATATACTATTACTGAAGGCAATGATGCTACACTACTTGATATAACACTAAATGTTGTTCTGTTTACTATGTATTTCGGCCCTTTTCACATTAAGCAGTATGCTGAAAGGGACTGGTCCTCTTTGACAGGTCCTGACATATAATTACTCTTCAGGTACAGGAGGTTTTACAGCCTTTCAGAAGTTTTTCCGAAGTTTTAAATAATTAATTGGTTGTGTCAAGCATGCCCGTCTGTGTTTAGGTGACTCCAGTTAAGTGTGCCTCTGGGTGTGAAAAGGGCCTTAGTCATGTGATTGAGTCATGTGACTGTTTGTCATGTATTTATGAAAGTGACCATTTGCTTCATGTAAAAAGTTGTACAACTTTGCCACCCATTTGTGTGACTGTTTAATGTATATTCAGTGATGTGGCTTCTTGCCATATATTCGTGTGTTCATTTTATAAGGGCTTTACTTGACATAAAGTAATGATATCATTTGATACATCTCACATTTTGTTGTTCTAACCAGTATTGCTTGTCACATATTTATTCAAGTGACACTGTGCCATATATTCAGTAATGCGACTAATTGCTTGACATTTGGGCCATTGTATTATTATTATTATTATTATTATTATTATTATTATTATTATTATTATACATAATTTGATACCAATAACACAAGTAGGCAGCAATATTAAACCAAAATTATCTCTACTATGTTCACTAGTACTACATTTCTGAGTTTACTGGATACTTTATTAGCTCCATTATAAGCATAGGCCTCATAACAATAATTGTCGCTTGCGATCTTGAGCCTTGGATTTGTGAGCACGAATGCCAAATTAATGACTTAAACCACAATTTCAGGGCACAAATGTAAAACTAGTGGTCATATCTGTTTTTAAGAATTAACTTTAAAAAATAAATAACAATCTTAAAAACAAATCAAACTACCACTCATTAAAATGGGAGTAACATACGCTGTCTTTGTGACCACTAATTTTACATTCTTGCCATGATATCCTGCTTTGAGTCGTTAATTTGGCACAAGTGCACAAAAACTCGAGATCACAAATGGCTAATTCATTTATAAGGCCTGATGCACGTCTCTGTCAGAAACTGGAAATAGCAGATCTTGGATCCACATGTATAATGAGTTTGAAGGTAGGGACATGCTGATAATAGACAACTGCTCCAGTTTTCTCTGAAATTCAGAGTGCAAGTGGTGATCAAGTGCTGAAAGAAGTGCTGTGAATCTGTGACTCTTTAATTTAGACTGCATAACAGCATTGGAAAAAAAGCAACATACATGTACATGTACATCAGAAGTGATGAATCTCAGGGTTGCATTCATTTGTTCAAAAGTGACACCTTTATTTGAACTATACAATTCTTTTATTGAAACTTTTATCATTTTGACTGGTTCCATAAAGCCTTTAACAGTAACCATTTTTTGTTTAAATAAAGAATATATTGTAGAAGCTTTCTAGATCATAAAATTTAAATAAGCATTAATTTAGGAAAGCTTAGCGTGTTTTAGCTTTGTCTTCCAATATGTTAAATTTTATTTAAAACTTTTTATACCCTTTAATCAAATATATTTACCATTTGTAATTACAGGTATAATGTAGATTCTCAGATAATAAATGACATAAAAACTACCCATTTAACTTTTGGGCAAAATCATTGGGAAAATATGGAAACTTGTAAATGAATGTATTTTGTTCGAAAAAAAAATGTTCATCAAATAGTGGTGTGATGCTAACCTAACAGAAAATAACGGATTAAACTTGATTGCAAATATTTTTACACTGTGATACTTTGACATTCCATAATTTTGTAATAACAATAACAATGGCATGATTAAGAGATTTGAAGAAATTCCTTGTATAGATATTAAAAACGATACTGTATTGAACAAATTATGCTTGCAGAATGAAAAACTCAAGATTATAGCTATGGCAAACATTGTCTGCAAGACGTTTTCTCCAAATTACTAAATGCAAGGAAAGGAAAAATGGAAGCCACNGACATTCCATAATTTTGCAATAACAATAACAATGGCATGATTAAGAGATTTGAAGAAATTCCTTGTATAGATATTAAAAACGATACTGTATTGAACAAATTATGCTTGCAGAATGAAAAACTCAAGATTATAGCTATGGCAAACATTGTCTGCAAGACGTTTTCTCCAAATTACTAAAAGCAAGGAAAGGAAAAATGGAAGCCACGAGTTTGAGAAAAAGTTCAGTAGTGTCTGTTGTTTACTATGAATGTGCCCTCTGGCCACCCGTGAAGCCGGCGCCACATTGTCGATTGTGTTAGATGCGCCAGAGGGAGGTGAATGGAACGGCCGTAAACGAGGGCAATTACAATATGGCGCTCAGAGGGACGACATAACAAAGGACACCGCAATGTTTAATGTGAGTAATTTATAGTAAAAAACGCAACTTATATTAGATAGTCCTGTATAGAACGTTTATTGAGTTGTTTGATGTGAATCGTGAGCTTCAAATCATTTGTATAGACCAGTTTACTTAAACTGATAGTTTCATTTTGTCGCTGTCGTTTACACAGATGACCGATCTCTGTGCACAGGACTGTCATAGCCAGTGGGTATCAATAAACAGTGTAGCGGCGAGCTGTGACATAACTTTGGAATGACTTGCCAACAGAAATACATTTCAAATAAAATCGTATTTGTTGATGATAAAAAAGATGGGGATATTGTTTTTTCGAAACGGAGCTGGAGCACATTGCATAGACGACGTTCGTCTATTTCGTTGATCTTTCAGTGAATTCTGCAGGCTGGTGAGGCTGGTGATGTTTAGTACGTAGGCAAAGACGGTCCTACGCAGTTAAGGAGACACACGAACTCTGGTATTGATGGCATAAACTACTGTATTAGTAATCTCTTTTTAAAAGTTATCATTACTTAAAATCAATTAAAATGGCAAGAGCATCAAAGGACTGGATTAAGGTTTAGTAATATGTGTTGACTGTACCTTAGGTAAAAAAAAGATCGTGTTTTTCATAGGGAAGTGAAGTCTTAAATTAGATAAGATTTGTGCTTTTTTGTTTTTGAATGATCTGAATTTAACATAATGTGAAATAATATTTTGCATAAGAAATTACCATAGAGAAAATGTGTTTGAATGACACAACCTATCAAAGCATATAGGGGCATTTTTTAGTTTCAAGATGAAGTTTTGGAAAAAATTTATTCAAAAGTATTATACACCTTAGATATGCCATGCCAAGAACATTTTAACACCATCAGATGGAAAAAGATGAATTTGAGAACACACAAGGAGTCTTTATGATGAGATAATTGAATTTAGTGGATTGCTAATGAAATTTGAAAGATTATATTGAAAGTGCCTTTTGATGCAATTAATGAATAAGCAAATTGAGATAAATTGACTAGAGCATTAAAAGAACAATATTCTTGTCACTAATTATCCCCCAATGCCTTTTAAAGTCTTAAGGCAAACCACATTATCGGAAGTTGGATTTTGTGGTAACATAAGTGATTTAGGGAAACATACTAATTTAGGGTCTGCATTGTTTGCACAGATGGGAAACTTACATTTTTGCCTGAATAAATTGAGACATTTGAAATTTGAAATAATTCACTCAACAGCTATTGAAATGTACTCTAAACACGCATGTATATTTGCTTGCCTACTGTGCTTTAGTTCTGACTGCTTGTCAGGAAATACTTAATGTATTATTCAGGTTTCACACAAACAACCAGTCTGGCGAGATTGTAACTTCTTCTAAGGTATCTGACATGATGTGATTAATAAGTAAATTGTTTGTTGACACCTAGTCTAACCTGCCTGTAGGTTTTAGTGCTAGGGAGTCAGACATGTCGGCTTCAGATACAACGGGCATGAAGTTTAATATCTGTTGGTGCCAGAAAGACATTTTCGCACTTGGAGCTAGCATCATTGGAATGCTGCCACCAGTCAGATTTTGAGGCATTTAATACTGAATATAAAAAGTAAGGCATATTAAAATGCAGTTTTAACAAAGGCAGTTTGAATTATAACTTTAAGAAACAGGGACTTAATTACACCCTCTCTATGGGGGTGGATTGACTGTTTTCCAAAGTTTAAGCTAGAATTATTGTTCTGAATTTAAATAAAAGTCATCTAGAACCCAGATTTTGTAAAATACCTACTTCAGAGGCAAAAAGTCATGTCTAGGCTCAAAACACTTTCACCAGTTCATTTATTTGATCAAATGTATGCTGAAAGAAGAAAACAAAGGGCTCGTATTGTCAAAAGTAGTGGAGAGGACATGGAAAAAGTAGTGGAGAGGACATGGAAAAAAAAGCTGGCAGACAACCGTTCTGTGTGTCGGAAAAAACATAAGATGAGCCCAATTTAACCCTCACATTGGCCAGTCTTGCTGTCTGATATTATGTGTTTTGGCCAAGGATTTTAACCCTTACATTGGCCAGTCTTGGTGTCTGATATTATATTGTTTGGGCCAAGGATTGGAGTAACTAACCAAGTGGCCAGTTTCCCTGCCTGGCAACTCTCCCAAGGCCAGTGAATATTGTCATACAGAGCTAGGCTAAATGTGCCCTGAGTGTGATAGGCCACTGGAAACTCTCAATTTCCAGTCAACGGCAGAACCTTGCTGATATGGATTTCTAGTGATCTCTGAGGCTTCGTTCACATGGAATGTCTATTTTCTAAAAATCTATTTTCTATTTGCGCTATCTTATGATCACGGTCTGTGCCCTGAATATCCCGCCGCGTAATTACTGGCAGCGCGAGCCAGTTACTTATAATAACTTATAGTAACTGGCTCGCGCTGCCAGTAATTACGCCGCTGGATATTCAGGGCACAGACCGTGATCATAAGACATACCGCGAATAGAAAATAGAATTTAGAAAATAGACAATGCATTTGAATGAAGCCTAAATCTCAGGGTGGATTATTGTAATAAGGTAATAACAAGGTTACATATTCAGTGGTTATTAGATGATCTGCTGAGATAGTAACACATGTACTTAATGGAGTCCTTGCACTTGGGATAAAGCTACTTTTACCTGTCAAGCACCAGGATAATTTCAGACAAAATTATTCATTTCATCAAGGATACTATGGCTAAAATATTAAAATATTTCATATTTTCTTTTGGCAGTTTAGACTACACAGCATTTGACAGAAAAATTACTGTGCTAGAATGAGGTTGGAAATGAGCAGTGGCAGTGTACAGCTACAGGTGAGGGGTTAACTGGCCCTTGGTCACTCTAATCTGCTAGGGTGATTAGCATAATGACTACCTACTGTTGGCTTAATCAGTCCTTTGCAAGTTAGCTGCTACCAGTTGGCAAGATATGTTAAGAGATATTTTATCTTATTATGGATGTTCTCGCGCAAACTGACCAAAACTATATTAGTACATATCCTTAAGTCAAGTATGTTAGGATATTTATTAAACTACTGAAGAATGATACCATCATTCTCAAGTTGAAGTTGCAGATTAAGTTACTGGGATATATTTCTTTTTGGAGTAAGTTTATCACTAGAAAGTGACTGCACAGGTTATTAGCTAGCTTCAAGCTTTAGATTTAAAATGAGGAAGAGGAACTGAAGGGGATTTGGTAGCAAGCTAATTAGTCTCTCTGGCATCTGACACTTGGCAGCATGGCACTAATTCCCATTAACCTTGAATGAAATATCAATTAAAAGTTGGATATAAAAGTCTTTAGATTATGTGGTGGTTGCAAACCTGCATTTTTGATATCTGGAATATATACTGAATATTGTTGTAGGAGGACTGTCTTGGCTGTGATGGAAACTTTTTAGAGTTTAAGTTTCCATTTTTTTATTCCTTTTTTGCTAATTAAAGAATAGAAATGCATGTGCATTTGCTAATGGTGTATTTTTATAAATTTGTCAAAATATATATACAGTATACTATTGAGGTAACTTGAGGACACAGATTTAAGAACAACATTATCAGATGTGGTAATCATAATATCAAACAAGCATACAGTGTGGTATATTGCCTTTTGTCCTTTGATAGCCTTGCCGAATTTACACAAAACATAGCTTAAAAATGCACTCATTTTTTTGTATTGTTTAGAGAGGTGGCGTACTGAACAAGTGTTAAACAAATATCTAATTGAACAGAATATGAGAATTACAGATAAACCTTGACACTGTAACAAGTAATAGTTATTCTTAAACAGTTTTCTTATTTGCATAAAAGCTTGGGCGGCTGGACTATGTTGTTGTGAATTGCAAAACAAGCATTTTGATATTTAACTTAACAAAACAGACCTGAATTGATAGATATTTAATGTAAAGTGTTTAAATCATAGTGTAAATCATTAACCAAACAACCCCAGCTGGGAAAACATCCTGAAGCCTGGTGCAGTGTACAAAGGTGCTATGTAAGTGAAGTTGTGCTCAGATTGTATCTATGTGGGTTGGACTGAGAAGGAGAGACTGAGGTGAAGTGAGAAAGTAGGCGTGAAATGTGAAAATGGTGAAGGGAAAAGCTCCAGCAAATACTTAGGGAAGGAAAGTTCACATCAAGAGGTGGAATTAGTGGGGTAAACACTGGATCCTTAGTAAATATCTCAGCTTGCAGCAAATCCATTCTAATCTGTCCGGAGCCAAGAAGTAATTGCATTAGACTTTTAACGAGAACATTACCTTGGGACAAAGAAAACCAGTTATGATAAGTTTGGAGTGTGAAAAACTCTTTATACAGTGAGGTGAGTTTTAGAACCAACACTGCATGGAGGAGAAGAGGTATAATATATTGCAAAGCATGTGTGAGGGTGTGTGTGTGTGTGTGTGTGTGTGTGTGTGTTAAATATAAAGGTGATATGGATTGCTGAAACAGGTAAGTATATGGTGTCCAATTGTCCAGTAACAGGGATTGAACATGCACTTTTAAGCTGCAAAATATTATCCAGTTACCATGCCCAGTAGACTGAAAATATTTTATAGCAAATGCAGAATCATTTAAATTTAAAACCAATTATTACAGGAATTGGTAACTGGCTTGTACCTAAGGGTTACTTGGTTGCACAGCCTTTGTCATATATCAAGTATTTAAGTATGAACAAATTAAGTAAGGAAATTATATCAGGCCAGTGAGTGGAAGGTACTTAGATAAAAGACCATTGTCATACATCAGGCATATTTAAAAAGAAATTCGAAATTAATGACAAAGGCAGCTCAGGTGTTCCTTTGATCCTGTGCCTGTGACTGGGGCACCTGATAACGACAAAGCCTGAAGATTTATGTAGTTTTAATTGTGACTTTAGAGCAAAAATTACCCCTGTCATCTTTAACCTCTGTCCAAGTCTCCTGGAGGTTAAAATAGCATATTTCATTTGAAAGCTGTATACATTATTGACTTCTATTGGTCATGATATTTTGTCAGGCTGGACAAAATATTCTTCATAATTTTGATGCAGCTAAGTGGAATTTCTTTATGCCTTCAGTACCAGAGAGTTACCTGTGTCCTGACCCATACAGTATAATCAAAACCCAGTGAAGTCATTACACATTTTAGACGAGTTATCATAGTGGATGGGAAGTGCCCTTAAAAAGAGGTTTGTGACAAAGTCTTTTGATGATTTGTATGGCAGCCCATATCATGCATGGGAGGGAAAGCGATATTGTGTTGTTTTACAAAAACTGAAACCTGAGTCTCCTTTGTACACAGGAGAAAATGCACCTGTGTGTTTGTGTAAGTGTTTTCTCTGGCTCTCTCAATGGCTATTTGCAAAAACATCAACAGGCCCTGGCCTAGGTTTAGCTGTTATGGAATGCACTCATTCTTCCAGGCTCCCTTTGATTCTTACAACTTTTCACACAGATTAGTGGTTGTATTTTTTCAGTGCTCAACCTTGCGCCACCATTTGGGTAATTGATATTTTACTCCTCATATGCTAAATGCACATTTAAAAGGTTCTGGGTTTTAAATTTCATACAACACTTGAATTGAAAACTCTAATATTGATTCATTATTTGTGTCTATTTAAAAATGTTTTCCATAAATTTTCAGTCAAAAATGAAGTGATGACAAGGAAGATAACAACTCGAAAAATCCACTGGTAAGGAATGGTGTTTGCAATTAGTCTTATAACTATTATGGAATGTTTGTTATTATTATTTAATATAAGCAGTCAAAACATATTGATCAGATCTCACAGTAGCTAATTATTCAACAATACAAAGTTACATTCATTGCAACAGAGCAGGTAGGGCATTTATTTCATATTGTGGGATTTCAAAGAAAGTTAATTCCATCTATATATTTATGTGTATAAGCACTCACCAGGTGTGAAAGGGCATGTAATTAAAATGGTTAAAGTGGCACTGGGGACAAGCCACAAATGGGAGGGCAAGTTGATTGATAACTTGACACAAATTATGATGTTATTGTTAGGCTGCAACAAATTGGAGTTTTATTGAGTTAATTGTTGTTTCTTTTTGTCACTTGAATTTAATTGAAACCTGCATGAAAGAATGGGATTATTCACAAATGACTGGTATGTGACAGGCAGTGGGTGGTAGTTAATCGAATTTTTGCATTTCTGAGCACGGCACTCTGTCCTAAAACATTAAAGTTTCATATATTAAGTGACATGCAAGTTTTAGTATCTGTCGAAATCTGAAGGTATTTAATTTTTATAATTCAGAAATAATACTAAAAAGTTTCCTGTACAGAATAATGTTAATAAACAATGACTTTGTTCTGTACAGTAAGTGTACGCTTGATTGCAATTCCCTCATCTGATCTGATCTGATCTGATCTTAGCATGTAGATCTCTCAAGTCCTGGTGACACATATGACCAAGCACAACAGTAAGTGAAGGATTTTTTAGCTGCTACCATTAAAATATATGTGTAAATAAAACGACAGGAGCACCTTAAAAGTACTGAAACCTGGGAGGTTGTGTATACTAAGGGACTTAATGATCAATAATTGATTTTATTTTCCGCTAACTGACCACAAATCCTTTAGTATTGTGTGCAGCACATCTATTTAATTGATAGTTAAAAAAAACTCATTAGCCAGTGTCTAATTGTAAACATTTTAGGCAGGTGGCTAATGGGGAATGAGAGGTTTAATGCATCACATTGCACTGTCGTTGCCCTGGAAGACATTTTACCTCCCCTTCAATGTAGTCTCATGTTTTACAAACAGAAACAAAATGACATCTTCTGCCAGTGGAAACATTTGTGATGGCTGCATGATAATTGACATCATGTGTGCATGATAACTGGCAACACAGGAATTTCAGATGTGCGTGAAAATTTGTCTGAAAAATGACGGTCATTTCTTGGTGTAATCTGCTTATTATTAAATACGTAATTTGTATATTAACTTATTGTCTTATTACATTATTTGGTTCAACATTATGGAATATTTTCATCTGGATTTAAAGTGTGTAATTGTGCACAATGTTCAATTTCCTTATACAAAAAATTTTTTGAATTTAAATAATATGAAATAAAAAACTAAGCATATTGAGGTGGTTTTGTGGGGGGGGGGGGGAGGGAGGTGGAAGGACAGCTGGATCGAGTTCAGGCACACATCCTACTGAATACAGTATCATCTAGTGGTCATCAAAAGTTTCTGCTGAGAAAACATTATATCATATGTTTTACTGTGTTACCAAATTTTCAGATAAAGCTAGCTTGTATACAAATTGGGCCTTCACTATCTGGCCTTTAACAGTCCTGTGTGACTATCATGTTTAATGAGCAGTTCTGTAGTGAAGGATATGCACTTTTACATGTGCTGCGTCCATGGCCAACAGATGGCTTGTTACTAGTTCAATTGGACAATGTATTTTTAACTTTATATGTAGAAATCAGAAGACATAAGATTGGTATAGTTGTGACAGCTCAGTGTGGTGCCATACATTATTACTGATCTGTTATGGACTGTCAATCATCAGCATCTTTTAGCCAATCAGTGCACAGAACTTGTCATACCCCAGGTATGTCTTACACAAGACCGCCATTTTCTAGGCATACAACATCTTCAGTTTAATGTTTTTGCGGTGTCGGTGAAAATAAAATTTCAGTGCACAAAGTGATAAAAAGGTGTCAACGGAGATTGTTTATCTCTGCCTCAGACAATCACTTTCCTGAATTACTTACGCATAAATGAAGATTTCCATCGTTTCTTATAAATTTCTCAATTCGTCTACTGGAAAAATGTTACAAGATGTAAATGTAAAATCCACAGGATATGGTTCATGCTGAAAAGTTGGCAGTTTGGATATGGCGTCATACTGTTTCATAGACTTAGCCCTCACTGTTACAAGTTTAACCTACAGATTCTTGCATGTCTTGTACTCTGATATGACATTTTGTAGTGCAACAGCCCAGCTAGATTAATAGCAATGCTACCTCTTTATCACAGATATATTATTGAATAATTAGATGCATTTATTTTAAGCTGGACATATAGGC
Organism: Lingula anatina; assembly: GCF_001039355.2. The sequence goes on from NW_019775857.1 coordinate 1,554,805, forward strand.
TCTATTCCCATAGATTTTAGATCGATCTATCCCCGCGGGGAGTCTAACTAGATTACTTTCAGATAATCCGACTTAAATGTCCGTCCCGCCTACTACAAGCTGTAAGGGGGTAATTAACTTTCGTGTCCGCCCGGCTGACAGCTATTTAGCATGAACCCCCTGGGAGTTAGGTCCATCTAAAGTAGGTCGATCTAATCTATGGAAATGGGGTGAAAGATTATCAAGTGTAGGGGTTATACTTCCCCCTGCAGCTAGTCAGAAGGGCATTCATTAAAATAACCTCCAGGAGAAATGAACATTTTTTCCACAGGTCTAGTTACAAAAAATAATAATAATAACAAAATGAAAAATAAGTATATTAAATAAAAAGAGGCCACTTAATGACAATGGGTTTTATTTATTTATTTATACAATGATCTGCCATTTTTTTAAACTTAGCTTGTTTACAAGAATAGAGCTACTGGACATAACAGGGATGGCAAAGTATATTGATAGGTCGTAGTAATCACATGATCATTTCAGATAAATTTAGTTATAATCAGGGATGTGTTTGAAGCATATATTATGACATTGAATGAACTTGAATCCAAGCAGATTGGAGAGTGAAGATGAAATGTATTTTTCCTTTCTTCTTACCACATTAAGGTTGTAACTTAGGCTCTATTCCCATAGATTTTAGATCGATCTATCCCCGCAGGGAGTCTCACTAGATTACTTTCTGATAATCCGACTTAAATGTCCGTCCCGCCTACTACAAGCTGTAAGGGGATAATTAATTTTCGTGTCCGCCCGGCTGACAGCTATTTAGCTTGAACCCCCAAGGAGTTAGGTCGATCTAAAGTAGGTCGATCTAATCTATGGAAATGGGGTGTTACAGTAAGGTTTGTTATCTATGCCACCAAACCTGACCACAAGAGTCCTGTGGTTTCTGGCAATTGTTAAAACGAATTCTGAAATCTTGGTTCACTACTAGATATTGACATTTTTATTTTAAAGACACCCAATACAAGGACAAATTCTATGGTATATTTGGTAAATATGTTCAGATCAGATAAGGTAAGCTTTTCAGATTATATCAAAATTAAATGCCCCTGTTAACTTACACATAAAATGCTGGTGGATGCTTACATACATGAAGAAGAAAGCGGTGTTCAATATTTAACTAGTAGTTCTTGTAACATATTTGAGATTAAGTGTGTGGATATGCTTATTTAATGATTCACATTGATTTATTTTCATTCTCTGAGTTCCGCTACTCTGTGAATTCTCTTTCTTAGAAAAAAGTATAACCACCCAACATTAAAAAACAATTAAACTAATTGTTGGGATAGGTTTTTATAACCTTTGTCACAGGAAGATATATGTGGCTTAGAACTCATTCTGAGCAATGTATAGACAAAGAATATATCCTTTTATCCTTGCTACTAAGTAAATTGGTACAAATGTGTCAGAATGTTCATATTTTAAGTGCAAACGAAAGCAGCACATCTTGGTAAGATATGTGTGGGTCTTTATCTAATGACTTTTGCCAGCAGCAACTTTCTCCTGTCCAGATTTTTTATGGGCTGAATATTAAAAGGCGTTAATAAATGTTACTTCTGTTACAGTTGACTCTTGTGTATTATGGTGAAATATTAATGACTTTATCACAGGATACATAAATCTGATCATAAATCGGGCACTGAAGGAACTCTGTTACTTCCATGTTGAAATGGCATATTGTAAGAATTACAAACTAATGCTTGTATTTAGCCACAACCTGGGACTCAGGTTTCAGTTAATAGTGCAGTAATAGCCATTTCTCTAAGTTATATAGTCCATATGTGAACTAGACCATGAAAAGGGAAATTATTCACTGAAATGAATCACTGATTTAATTGTTACAATATAAATATGCAACAAATTTACTTCCACAAAGAGAAAAGCTTCGCAGAGGGTAAGAGAATAAGAAAACATCTTTGCTGATGTGTAAAAGGATCGTGTCTATGTTTTAAGGACATTTATGTTGATTTAATTTGTAAAATGCTATTGAGAGAGGTTCGACAGCAAATGCACTTTTGATCGTCATTTTAATTTGTATGCACAATAATATCTTTGAAACCGAAATTCTAAAGCTGCAAGTTATTAAGTATATATGGGTGTAAAGAAAGGTGCATTGATTGTATGGGCCGATGGTGAACATTTGAGGGTACAATGGCCTACGTATCATGCCCACCTGTGTTATTTCAAGCCTAAATAACAATAATCTTTGATAACAATTACATAGGCGCACTGAAAGAAAGCAGCACCACCCATGACTGAGCATTTAGTCTACTGGCTTGAAACAGTATGTGATAAATATAATAAAACCCAATCATATAAAGAGTGGTAGACCTTACGTTTTGGCACTTCATATGGGACTGTGAACATGAATTGGGCAAATTGATTTTCATATTGATATACAGTGGGGAATGATTTATATGAAGGAATATTGACTATGGGTGTGTTTGTTTGTGTTTAAGGAAGGTGTTGGGGGGGGGGGTTCATATATCAGTGTATATTACATTTTATTTTCTAAAAAAAGATGTATTTCAGTGTAAGATAGGAATATTTTCAGAACACAGTTATTACTAGATGTTTTTGATGGGGGAGAATTGCGAATTTCACAGATACTGTATTTTCTAAGTCTTAAAATTATTCCTATTCCTAGCAACAAAATAAAAAAATGGGCTACTATATTGATCTATTCAATGCAGCAAAAGTAGTAACACAAATGCTATGTAGAAATATAATTTTTGTGATTATAATTCTGTATCTGAAAGTTTGATAATTTTTGCCCATTGAAAAAATCAAGTAATTAACGTATTATATGCATCAAATTATTCCACATGACTTTATTATCTATTAAAAATTCAAAGAAATGTATTGTCTTGAATTTCTGTATCATTTAGAAATAAGGGGTATTTGTGATACATATTGGAAAAAAACACCAAAATCTGCCTGTTTCATTCCAGAATTGACATCTTGCCATGAATGCAACTGCCAGACCTCAGTTCAAATGCACATGTTTCCCTAAGTTTCACTATTGTGATAAAGATTCAGATGGAACCTACTATGACTACTGTCACACATCATACAAGGTAAGACTTTTAATAACTTTCACAATTTCAAGGGTCCAGTTTAATTTACAAAAGAACAGAAGTCAAAAATGTTCTCGATTTTAAAACTAAAACTTTATGACCCATGATGTCTCTAGTATGAAATGAAAATGTGCGAACTGTTTTACAAAAATATGTTGTGCGTGTTTAATTATTTAGTAAGATTAAATTATGTAATGGGCTGATACCAATTTATTTTGGAGTAGCAAGCTAGAAGTTGAAGTAGCGTAAGATCTTGAGTCTTAAAGTTAAGATGATCTTTTCACATGACTTCTTTTGTAAAAATGGCCTTATTATGTGTGTGGCATCACACTTCAGAGTACAGATTTTTTTGTTTGGGATGGGTAGAACTTGTTGAATGTTGAAAAAAAGAAAATCGTCATACTTGGAGAGTGTTTATGTCAAAGCACTTGCCAGACTCAGAATGCACTAGTATTGTCAAATTGGTCAGTGTTTTTTAATTTGCACTGTGCATCAAGCTTGATATAACTTCAAACTTCTGTATCATATTAAGTAAAACATGTTTAGTCTTAATTAATTGTTTACACTTTTGACCAGATCAACTAACTGAATAAGATGCCAAGAATATTAGATTATCTAAGCATTAGCCTTTCAATGTTTAACTGTGAAATATTTTGCACATAAAATTGACAGATAAATTGCTAATGTTATTGGGACTGTTGCATTGGAATCATGAGATAAAAATGGATATGTGGTGGGAAGAGGAATGTTTGATTATGAGGAGAGATATGCCAGGCCGAGCAGAAGTATAATACACTTATTTCAACTGTCTGCACACTGCAAATATATTGCAAAGTGTTATTGATCCATGTGTTTAAAAAAATCCCAGCATTAAAGGAGATCAAAATGACATTTCGATCAATTATCTAAATTCTGGATTGCTTCAAGGGGTTTTGATTTCAATTCCCTTTCATTATATTTCTGCAGTTTGAGTTTTTGGTATTGATGCTGAAAACTGGGAGCAGATAGTCTCAGAATGCTGTCATTTGTGAACGATTACATTATTACTTCTATCCAAGCGACTAAGAAGGAAAAGTCGGCTTTGATTTGAAGAAACAACTTTTCACTGCTTGTTTATTTTGCAGTTGTTTTCAACAGAGCCTGTCAAGTAAATGCCAATAACTTATAAAACACATACAACTTATACATTGACACAAAGATCAATTTGAGCAAAATGACAAAATACTTTTAAAAAAAAAACATCACATGCACAAGAGGAAAAAAAAACAGCATGTGATCATTTATTGATGTAGTTTTTTTGCTAAGTTATCTGTAAAACATATAATTTAAAGGATCAAATGTCTCTCAAGTCACATGCTCTTTGAAAGTTCATTTTGCTGAAACATCACAGTGTGAGTTTCAATGTTTCCCATCCAGGAATGTGTTTATCAAATCGTTATTTGCACAGATGTGCCCTCTTGTAATTATTGTTATTATAAAAATGATGTCATTTGATTGACCTTCTGAAAATGACAACATTTTCTTTGACATTTCTTGTATAAGTATGCCAACTTTCTGACAAACATGATACATCATTTTTTTTTAATAGTGAGAAGGGAGATGTTTTTGTCATAAATGTCAGCATGCACTCAGGTCAAAAAGCAAAGTTTTTACACCTGTGCAAACTCATCATAAAAGTAAAAAAAAAAATTTTTGAAAATAGAAAGACAAATCAGCAATTTCAGTTTGAATTATTTTGCAGAGAAAAAGCTCGTGATTTGTTCCCATCTTCAAAGCCATTTGATGATAGCAATTCCATTTTAGTTATTATGACTGCCTGAAGAATTATTGATTTTCTTCATTGTGGCTGCTAAAAAGCGGGTGAAATTGCCATAGAACAAATCTTTGAGAAGCACAAAAAAGATTGAGAGAAGGGTCATCAGTTTTCGCAGTGGGAGACCATAGTATAATTTACAATATTTGTTCATTTGATCATCTTAGTCAACCAAAGCAAAGAGGACATAATTATGAGCACAATGGCAATATGTTGTAATGGCAATTTAACTAGCAGGCATTAATTTCTTCTAATGCAAAAAGGAGAGTAACGAGTGCAAGTCTGTCATTTGTTTTTCATTCAGCCATTATATACAACACATCAATATTTTCAAACAACATATGTAAGTTTCACATGCCTTTACTTTTAGTACATATTTTGCCATAATCCATACAGTAATTTTTTTGTATAAAAGGTGATGTCATTATTACACAGAATTGATTTGATATTTTTTCTAATTGAATTCATCTTTTCATCTTCAGTGCTTTGCCACAATACACACAGAAACACCGTTTGTTCAGAGAGGATGTCATAATCATCTAGAAGCCAAACAGTTTCACTGCAGCACACCGCCAGGGCAGTTTTATTCGGCCATCTGTTGTGACACTGAGTACTGCAATAAAGATGTGAGCCCCACATACCCACCTGTTTCTACAACGGAAGGTTGGTGTCTGTATACTGGGCAGCTTTGCTGTTTAGTTACAAATGTTGCCACAACACTCAAAATATGGATTTGAATACTATTTCAAACTGTATACATTGTTCTCTATAAAACTTAAAAGCCTTGACTACAGTTTGTGATGGGTGTGAGATCATTAAGGTTAAGACTGATTTCACAATATTTCTCTTTCTGTTTGTCTTGAGATTTTTTACACCAAAGCATTTCTTTAAAAAATCTTGGTAAGATTACAGTGTTGACAATAAAACATGAAATGAACTTAGCTTCAAAGTGAATTTTAAGACAGTTTATATGGGTATTTTCACAGAAATGTTAACCTTGTGGTAAAAGAAGAAATGAAATGCTTCATTCAAATTTATATTTTAAACTAATTATCTAGAGAAGAATATCCTGAACTGTTAGGTTAAGAGATATACAGATAAAAAAGATATATAAACGTATATTTGTAAATCTTTATTACAGGCTACAGCACTCATTCTGATGCTTCCACATACCACCTGCAGCTGTCCCTGGCAGTGGTGGTCCCCTTGGTTCTAGTGGTGGTCATAGTGGCACTGGTCGTAGTGCTGTGTAGAAAGTGGCATGAGAAGAAACTACGAGAGATCGACGACAGTGCGCGACACGCCTTCCTGGAGAATGGGGAGATTCAGGCAACTCAGGTTGGGGATTCCACTCTGGATGTAAGTAGATAAGATGGGATGTAAATATTCTGGATGATAATTAGTTTGGCAAAGGGCTCAGTTCTGAAATTAGATTTCTCCTAGCAGTATGACCAGTAAGTGAAAATGAAAATGTGCAAAGATTTATCCTGTCAATGTACCCTTCAGGTAAAGCTTCAATTGAATTGTGAAACCCAAAATATAATTTGTTTTTTTTAATCTGTGAAATCATGACCTAATTCTAACTATGTTTTGATGCAGTTTTTGATGATAATTTCAGGATCTATTAGACTCTAGTTGTACCTCAGGTAGTGGGTCAGGCTTGCCATTTTTGGTGCAGAGAACAGTAGCTAGACAAGTCTGCTTAGTGGAGTGTATAGGTAAGTGAGTTTATGATTAGAATTATTAAAACTGTAGAATGAAGTAATGAAAAAACTGTAAGATTTTAAATTCTCACAGGCTAAAACCAGAGCTAATTCTGTTTTTATTTTACAATCACTGTTATATTTTGGTTCTGAAGATTGTAGCAGCAAGTTATCAATAATGTGAAATTAGAAAAACAATATTTTCATATATTTTGACATCAGGGTATAAAACAGTTGTGTTTGTCTTATCTTTTTCTCTAAAAAAAAAGGTCCTGAAAATTTGTTCTTCCAGGTAAAGGTAGATATGGTGAAGTGTGGCGTGGTACTTATCAAGGTGAAAATGTTGCAGTGAAAATATTCATTTCTCGAGATGAAGCTTCTTGGCAACGGGAGAGTGAGATCTACAATACAGTATTACTGAGACACGAGAACATTCTCGGTTTTCTGGCAGCAGATATGACGAGTAGGAACTCATGCACGCAGCTGTGGCTGATAACTCACTATCACGAGGTGGGCTCTCTGTACGACCACCTGAACAGAACCACCCTTGATCATGCAGCAATGCTCAAATTGGCTCATAGTGCCGCGGCAGGACTAGTTCACCTTCACACGGAGATATTTGGCACCAAGGGCAAGCCAGCAATAGCACATAGAGACATCAAGTCGAAAAACATTCTTGTCAGGAAAAACGGGACATGTTGTATAGCTGACTTGGGTCTGGCAGTGATGCACTCACTCAAGACCAACAAAATAGACATGGGCATGAATAATAAAGTAGGAACTAAGAGGTATATGGCTCCAGAACTGTTGGATGAGACTATGGAGGCCAAGTCTTTTGATTCCTTCAAACGTGTAGATGTGTATGCATTTGGTCTTGTATTATGGGAAATTGCTAGGAGATGCACTGTTGGAGGTAAAGCAATATTTATGTTTCTTCTTTTGAAATTATGTCTGTGTTTGTTACACTTTTACGGACCTGAATCTTGGCATTTCAAAATTACATTGTGACATCATAAAAAGCCGCCTTTTTATTTTTGATTTTAGAGAATTTATATTTTTAGATTTATGGTGTTATTTTCTGTAGCATATTGAAGATATTCTGATAAATAAGCAGAACTTTTGTTCCATACCATGTCTATCACAAAGTCTAACATAAGAATGGCCTTCAGGGTAAAATACAAGATAGAAATTTTTCCTGTTCAGATCTCCCCTTTTTTATTTCAAAAGGAAGTGTGAAGGTGTATTATTTATATTAAAGGATATTTGATTTTTTGAACTCCAGAGTAATATTATTGTACAAAAGAATGTTGAAAATCTCAAAAAAAAAAAGTTGACAATTTTCCCACCAAAATCCTATGTAGACCCTTTTTTAAGCAAACCGTTATTCATGGAAACAGTATGAATCATTTGATAATATCAAGAAAGTTTGTTAATTTTCCCACCAAAATCCTTTGTACACTCCTACATTAGCAAACCTTATTCTCGAAAAACATTGTGAATCATTCTCATTTTTCTTCTCCCAGGCATTGCTGAAGAGTACAAGCCTCCATTCTACGACATGGTTCCTTCAGATCCCAGTTTTGAGGAGATGAGAAAAGTGGTTGTTGTAGACCAGTCTAGACCACAACTGCCCAACAGGTGGTCAGGCAATCTGGTAAGAAGTAACATCATCTTGACATTAATATTAATGTAGATAATTACCACCAGCCATCCTATTGCTGGGTCAGTTTTATTTAACAACTCTAATGGTATAGTTTTATATCTAAAACAGTTGCCAATGTTACCAATGGTTAGTCATAACTGCCAACTACAGAAGTAATACGTGTATAAATCTTACATTTAGAGGTATTATATTTGTAAAAATTATAAATTCTAAATATGTAAACTTATTTTTTGATTGTTAATTTTAGATCTTGTCCCAGTTGTCCAGGCTGATAAGGGAATGTTGGTACCAGAACCCTGCTGCCAGGCTCACTATGATGAGGGTCAAGAAGACACTAGCAAAAATGATCGATTCAAACGACGACGAAAAACCTCTCAAGTTCGAACTTATCACTAATGAAATTTCTCTGACAACTTGAACCAGATGTAGGATACATTTTCTTGATGTTGAAGCAGGGGATATGTGTATTTGTGTAGATAAAGCATTTATTTCTTGCCATTTAATAATACTGAAGTAACTATGATCTCAGTCCTGCCTACTGTGCATTGAGTTTTAAAGTAGGGAGAACAGGTTGACATGCAATTGCCTTGAATAAGCATTATATGTTTAACATGATACAGGTGACTGTGCTGTTTATCTAAAATATGTAACTTGACACTCTGTTTTACTTAAATATTTTGGATTAGGTCACATTCAACCCAGTTTTCTATCATCTGCAAATTATGTACTTAAAAATGTCATTGCAAAAAAAATTAATCATTTTAGATGATAGTTTACTGCTCTTTTGAAAATGCAAATCATGTTCTTAATAACAAATTGAAATTATTTATTACAAAAGGCTTGATTTTTAACTTTTTTAATGTGCCTTTGAATTGATAAATTATCTTGGATATTCCTTAAAGATTTAGACAGCATCTAATGCTTAGCATTTTAACTTGTTTTTTTAAATTTCCAAATGAGATACTTTATTGAAAGAAAATGCTGTGAATTTGCTCAAAGAATGGTGTTTTTAATATAGTGACAAAACTCTTATCAAGAGAATAAATGTTAATGTAACTCAATAGCTAAGGACATTATGTACTTTAGTGAAAGTTGCGGAAAGGGAAATATAAAGCATTATTATGGTGTAGCACAAATATGACATTTAAACATAATTTCACCTAACTATTTATCCAAATTATTGAACAATTTATTCACATATTGTACTCATTTATTACGCATTATTTATGAACAGTAGCGTATGTAAATAATGATACTTTTTGAAAAAATGCTTTAAAATATACTTCACTAGTTGTTAGCATATATAAACAGAAAGTATACATTTGTAAACAGTTATGTGAAGATAACTTATGTCTAGTTATACTGGAAATGTACAAAATACAAGAAATAAGGTCACATTTCTATGTTAAAAACATTATTATTTTTTTATATTTGCATGTGAAAGCTAAAAAGTGCTGGTTTTGTTACTAGTTTATAACTGAAATCTCTTCAAGTATAACTGCTTGGTTTGGTATGGTTGTGAATCAGGACAATGACTTTTAATGTTTACATTTTTCAACTTCTGACTTTCTGCTTTGAATTTTTGATTTAAAAAGTGTGCCGTCATTTTTGTTGATCTTGTAAAGGGACTCTATTACTACAACACTGCACAATTTTATGTTTGCAGGTGAATATCCATTTTTTATTTCATGTTTGGTGATTTGACTTGGAGAATTCAGTTTTTATACCCATTCATTGAGACAGTGCCTATGTGTCATCACTATTATATAATATGTGCATAGACAAAAGTGTACTGTAGATGACTGTGGGGAAAATTGTGAATAAAAAATACAGTATGAAAAAAATATCACTATTTCTGTTGTATGTTGATTTAAAGGGTTTGGCACACGTAGTTTCAGAGATAGTTAGAAACTTATCTCTGACATTTCCAGGAAGCTAATTCAGCATCCTACATATATGAAAATTCAATCCTTTTATGATACGGCCATTTAAAGCAAATAATGGAATTTTGAAAATGAACCAGCAATAAAAATTTTTGTTCTTTATTTCTTGAAAATTTAATTAGGATATGATACGTGAAATGATGTGAGCTGTGTATTTCACTGGTGTGTAATTGGATCAAACAAATATTATTTTGACATAAAAAGCTAATCTAATTGCTGTATATATTGGACAATTTCAGAACCTGGTGATTAATTTGCAGTAAAATGATAAAACCTTGAAAAGTACTTCAACAGCTGTGTTATGCACCCAAAGTTATAATAATAGTTTTTTCAAACAACAGCTAAAATCAGTTATTTTCACTTCTAGGGCACAAACGACAAAAACATCTGTGGCTTCATTTCATGAAGGTACCTTGCTAGATGCTGAACAGTACATGAAAGGAAATTGTTGAGTCTAGCCATTGTTTGGAAAAAAAAATCAGTTTTGTAACGTTAATAAAACTTTGATTTGGCCACATTTATAATCCATATGCAATTTTGATAAATGAATTTATTTAGAATAGTCCGGTATTAATCCTGTTTGTATGGAATTTTAAAAAAAATGAAATTTTAAACATAAATTACATCAGGACTCTCCTGACAAAACGGACCATATATCCAGCCAGTGGCGGATTTAGAGGGGGGTCAGGGGGGTCCTGACCACCCACCCCCCCACCCTCTTCGATTTCTGATCCCCTCTTGAAATTAGAATTTTGACTATCTGAATTAGAGTTCTAAACCGTACCAAATGGCACCGTTCGCACTCTAAAATACCAAAAATTGTCGTGCCCTTAACCCCACTCCAAGTTGGGGGGAGGGGGAGGATCGGCATCGCATCGGACCCCAAAATAATCCTGGATCCGCCCCTGTATCCAGCTATCGGAGCAACTATCGGAGCAACTTCCTCTCTCAGGAGACTATACAAACTTTTCTTAATATTTACTATACCCGAGATGAAGCATTTGAAATATATTAAATTGATTCCTATTGAAAGACACAGAAACCAGCAAACCAGCTACATGTAAAAACATTTACTGGAGACCATTAACACAATTGAGCTGAGGCTGATTTTTTAAACGTAAACTAGGAGATGAAGCCATCTCTGATGTTACTCAATCCCTTTACAACCGAAAACATCCTTAAAAGCTGGACTGCAGTAGTTTCTAGTTAAAAAATACTTTAAGCCATTCAGGTTAAAATTCAAACACCTATATTTACCAAACTTTGATGTAATTTGATTAAAATTGAAAATTTAAAAATTTAATTGGGCTACCCTATGACATCAGGGCCCTATAAAATAGTATACAATAATACATTAATAATTTTGTAAGACTACTAGCGGACCTTGTGGTCAGAGAGTTTAATTTGTCCATGCAATCACCACTATTATTCAGCAATGACAGCTCGCAAATCTGTATTAAACACGACACAGGTCCGCGATAGACCACCCCATTGATTTTCTTGTGTTATAAAGTGAAAACATGGCATTGCCCTGTGAAGATCTAGGAAAGCAGATGTCGTTCTATACGACTGGCCAGTCTTTTAGATCTAAATTATTAAAATTTAAAAAATTGACTAAGTCGTATCCAGGTGCAGGGGTGGGTCGCACAATGATTCGCAAGTAGGAGAAATTGCTTTTATTTCCTACGGGAAAATTCATTTTGTTAGATAAACCTCGTGAAGAGTGCCTTTGATTAACATTTCAAAAATAAGATAACTTAGAATATTCATGCCTAAAATTATTTTCATTTATTTACAAGACATTTATATTGGCTCAGATTTGGAGCAGGACATTTGTAAAGGTAAGTAATTAGATTACCTTCAACATTTGTTCATGATCATTTTTTTTTCTTACTTATTTGTTATTATGTATTTTGAAATTATGCATTGATCTGTGTAGATATTTCATTGAAGAACAAAAGCCTGAATTGTGATCATTTACAAATCATATCAACCCCTGTATTAAGAGCCTACTAATTAAGGAGAATACTGGTGTGCAGGTCTTGTGGGCTATGGTTATTTATTTTATTTGTCTTGAAATATGTAGTAAAACCATTGCTGCGATCACGTATGAAGCCTAGGGCCACAAGAGAGCCTTTCCCAGGGGCGGATTCAGGATTACATAAAGGGGGTCCAGTTTTTCAAAGAATGACAGGTCTCGGATGCGAAGCCGATCCTTGCCCCCTTGGTGTGGGTTTTGGTGCTTAAGAGGGCAAACGGTGTCATTTGGTGCAGTTTAGAACCATGATTCAGCTCTTCAAAATTATAATTTTATGAGGGGAATATTGATGTGATTTTTTCCAAAAACCGAAGGGGGGGGGGGGGGTCAGGACCCCCCTGACACCCCCCTCAATCCGTTACTGTTTCCTTACTGACAGCTAAGAGCTGAAAAGTGCGGTAGCTGTGACTATCGCAAAACTAAAACATTATGACGTTCGCTCTAGGCTGTCACGTTAACCGGTTAATGAACTGACAAAACCACACGAAAGGACTTTAGAATACCACATGCACTAGTTTTCCATAATGCAAATTTCAGTCAAAATCGATTAAGTGTTTTTAAACCAAACTGATAAAATCGCTGTTTACAGAAACAGAAAAACATACGCCTATACAATGAACTAATAAAAACTGGCGTGTATAGATTTTATTTTAAGAAAATTAATTTAAATTCAGATCCGTGACCACCTGCGATGCTTTTTTTTTTTTCATTTCCGTAGAGTAGTGAAGCATTTTAAAGTCCTTTTGCTTCGTTTTTATGTTCATTAACCAATGAAAATGACAGCCGAGTGCGAATACGTTCAGTGCATCACATATTTTCCTGATAAACGGAGTCTGTTGTGGTCTAGTCTTGACATTCATATGTATTAGCCCTAACGACAAGAAATAATAAATACCTAATGAGAGTAGCATTCTAACGGATATTTTGAAGTTGTAAATCAGAATGTTATATTGGTATTAATTTCAGTTGTGTTAAAAAAATAGATTAAATCTTTTTAAATGGATATGAAATAAAAAATGGATGATTATAATAAAGCTTTTGATTATGATTAAAACAATACAATGAGAAAACTGGTTGATCGTATTCCTCGTTTATTCTTTCCCTTTCATCAAAAATATTTTGAACACATTAAGCCTACATGATTGGCCTAATGTTAGGTATATACACAACAAATTATGGGAATTCTGCTTAGACCTACTTGTAGTTAAAACGAATTTTTTACAAAACAAATAAGTCGTATTTAATCACATTATATCACAATCAGGCCTTTGATATAATTGAAATACGAGCATTTTCTAATAAGATTAGGAATAAATTTCTTTTTTGTCTTTTGTTGCTGTTTTGTATTCGTGCTAGCACTTAATAGGTCTTTAGAAGGTCGCCGCTAGGTCAAATATGCCGTCATAGCCAGACACCGCGTGACGCACGTATACAGTTTCTCTTAATGCGCAAAAACATAATCCCTTAAAGACGGCATAGCTTATGTCATATTTGATACATTCAACTGGGATTCAAGAAGAATGAGACGTTTATTCAGGAGAATTCTTTAAAGCAAAAAATTTAAGTATTCTCAAGTGAAACGAGGCTAGTGGAACGTTTATTAAGCGAGGCGTAGGGATATTGTCTGGTTATTATCCGTAAAACAGCCACCAAAAAGCGATGGGGAAGGTACAGGGATAAAAAAGCAGGTGCCCGTCCAGTAAGATGTCGTCCCTCTTTCTGCTACTAGAGCTGTTTGTTCTAGTTGCCTTGTTAGAAGGAACAGTCGGTAAGCATTAAACCCCATATTAACTGTAAAACCAGACGGCATTGCTTACAAGACCCATATCAATGCAAGCGCTTCGAATTTTAAGCTTTAAAATGGCCGAGCTGCAGCTGATTGATTATGTTCGCCGTAGTTTGATCTACGCCCAGGCCTTGGTTAGCCTGTTGGCTGCCAAAGCTGTTTTTAAAGGAAATAAACCAATGATAATTTCTGTTGTCAATATTGTTAACACGGAGTCGACTTGCTAATCTTAAATTATAACTCCCAACTCCGAATGCATAAAATGCCTTTGTTAAGATGAAGGTAGAAAATATTAGACTAAACATTCTTAGTGTAAGACCTGTCCTTATATGAAGTCTCTTCTACAGTTTTGGTTGATAATACACAGTGGAATTATAGCATTGCATTGTGACCTAATTATTGGTACTAGTAGTAGTTTTGAGAATGTCCCTAAAATAATGTAAGTCAGTGGCCTCACTTTAACTCCCTGAACCACTTTTTTCTACAAACTCATATTTTTATGTCTAGATATCCTGCAAAGCACATTTTTTCTCCAACTCAGACCTTTTAAATGTCACTATTTCCATCTGAAATATCAGGAAAACAGTGGTCTAAATAACTCGGGAGTCATTTAGAACTAGATTCTAAATATTTTTAATTCAGAAACTGTTAAAAAAAATTCAATCGAAGTCAAGCAATGACTCACAAGAAAGAAGAAATTGCCTTTTTACATTTAGGAAAATTAGACTTGGTACAAAAATCCAAAGTTCAGAGACCAATAGCTAATTGTCTAACCTCACTCCTGATACTCTACAAAATTCCATGTACAAAATGCTTTGAAGACCTTGGTTTGTTGTACAGCAACAGCTGTGCAGTTTTTACATTTATTATGCAGTGTATATATAAATTATAATGAATAAATAATGTGCTGTAAGATTTATCTATTCCTTTGAGAAAAAATATATTATGATACTTTGCCTATGCCCTAATATATGTACATGGAACTTTTATATGGTACTCTTTGTATAAATAGACAGTTTTTGTTTCCCTGTCAATCAGCATTTAATTGTTTATGTATAATTCATATTGAAAAAAATTTGAAAACCTATATTAGAATATTTAACATGTTCGGTAAGTAGAGAAAAACAGAATCAAGAAAATGATGATAAAGGCAACACTTACACGAGGCAAATATGTTTCAGGGTTGCTGTGTCATTGCGACATGTGTAAGGACACAAACTATACATGTGTCACAGATGGGGTTTGTTATACCTCTGTCCATCTGTCCACAGGTGGAGATATCAAATATCAGTACAGGTAGGTCGCAGTCAGATTTGTGCTGTTGGGTAATTAGTATGGTGTACTGATAGGGTCATTCCATAGTGAATATTTGTATGAATGAGATTTTTTTTCTCAATCGGCCTATTTTCAGACTTTTGGGATGGCATTGGTGCTGACTACAGTTATTAGATTTTTCGGGCTATCAGGGAATTTCAAACTTTTTGGGAGTCATTAAGTCTCATCCCTGCATTTGAGTCATGTCAGCAATGCACACCATTTGTGTAATATTTGCATTACTTTGACTTCCCCCATTATTTTTGCTGTTTTATTATTATAATGCCCTCCAATATGGAAAGATATCAATGGTAGTTTAAAAGTGATATTAAACAGCAAATGCAAATATTACACAAAATGTGTATCACAGTTTTGTGGAATGACCCAAATATGAACCTAGTCTTACCAAGCAATTGAGGTAGAGTGGAAAGGTTAAGACACTATCTGTTTTAAAGTAAAGATTCTACCGTAAAACTGATCACAGAAACTGGTCTTAGTTAAGATTGAAGATGGCTTTGTGTTCTAGTCGGCTTCAGTGCATTTCAAAGGATCGCTAAGGTCTCTCCCTTTATTTCTCAGATTTTCTCAGAATGTTTGACAGTAGGGCCATTCACACTAGCAATTTTGATCGTGGATAATGCCTGACCGTGTTCCTAACATGGTTGACGTTTCTTTTGAGATGTGTGCACCCCTGGGTGGGGTGCAAATAAACCCAGATAAGGACGTGGGTTCTATTGTGGTTAATACTCTAAATCGTGGGCTTATCTGGATGTTGTTCACATTTGGAATGTATGTACACAAATGGGCAATTTTTGCAAATTTTGCATGTTATACACAGAACAGTCACATGTGTTGTATTTTTCTGATGGAAATATATTTTTTAAATTATGAGTAAATTGAATATTTTTTGCAGCATAACAATCATTACACAACTTGTTCTTCTGCCATATTGTTCATAACATCACTTTTTACTGAGAACAATAGTGTGCATGTTAATAGTTGCCCTAGGCAGTCTGAAACGCAAGCAAAGTGGGTTTTAATTGACTACAGTTCTATCGAGGTTTATTGAATCAAGGTAAACTTGCTAGTGTGAATGGCCCTAATGATTTCTGTTCTCAGTGCTGATATTAGGCCATTAAGATATGTCAACTTACTATATTATAGGTGTGTGTATGTGTGTGAGAGAGAGAGAGAGAGAGAGAGAGAGAGAGAGAGAGAGAAGCTCATTATAGACCAACATCACAAAGTCAGACTACCCAGTTGACTATCTAAGATAAGCAGTCTTAACAAAGAATTTGTTCTCACTGGGAAGACTGGTTTATTGGTGTCATACGGACCCAAGTTTTGCAGTAAAACTGAAATTGATGGGCAGTCTTAACACTGATACAAATTTTCTTCTGTTTCTGTCATTAATTAGGAATAAATCTATAATAGTTTTCTCAAATAAAATACTTGTTTAAAAGATACTTCAAAGAAGAACATATAAGAGTGAACATTTTTTGACTGGAATACTACTAAACAAACAAAAAGAGGTAATTTATTTGAATTAAAATATATTCTTAATTAATTTTGTGAAACTAGACACCAGGTGACAATATTCAAAATACACTAAAAGTTTGTGCATCATAAAACTAAAAGTTTTTTTTAATTGAAGCCTTGTAATTAGGCAAAATTGCTGTAATATATTGGATAGCTGATAGGTAAAAGTTTTTGTTTTCAGATTAAATTTGAAGGAAAATATAGCATACTGAAGCATGAGAGGGAAAATGTAGATGGTTAACAAGGCTATTGCATGAGTAGTGCTGGTTTGTTGTGGTTATATATGTTGGCCACTGCAAGATAATGCTGTGTGAGCAATGATGACATGTGAAATATATGGAAAGGGCATGACTTCCTTGTATTATTTTAAAACCACAGTTTTACAGATTATTTCCTACTCTCCCATTTCTCCAAGCAGTGAAATATGGAAATTAAAATAATCTGTTCATCATTTTTGTGATTAAGAGGAAAAGAATCATACAAGAAAAACAAAAATGTTATTTAAAATTATATTTCGTTTAACTTCAGTTGAAGTAAATAAAATAACTTTTGAGTATAGAAGGCAATTTTCTTTTTAATTTTTAATGATACATAATTTTGAATTAGAAAATATTTGATGTGTTGTTGTTATATGGTTACAAAGTTTGCTGTAAAAAGTCTTTTTAAAGACTTTTTACAAAAAAGTTGGGATCAACTTTCAACTCAAGTTCTCTTGCAGAACTGCCTTATATGTCATTTATAAGTTTGTGTCAACTTTAAAGCTTAACTGTTTTGTGCACAAAAAATAAATATGACTGTGCACAAATGTCAAATTGCAATATTGTATAATACTAATACTGACGATTATTGATTGTTAATTTGAGGGTAATTGTTTTAAGAGCATGATTATTGTTTTGTATGTGATATATATATATATATTCAGCCACAATATTGCAGCATTCATGTTTTTTATGTAAATACATTGTAAAAAATATATATATATATATGTATATTTCTAAAGATGTTTAAGTTCCAAGGAAATTGATCTCCTTCCTTATTCGCTTATTTCCAAGTCTGAAATTAGGATTACGCATTTCCCTAACTGCTTCATTTTAGTTTTGCAAGTACCATCATCTTTCAATTGCGAGCATGTTGTTTGGTGGGCCTTACACACAGTACCATGTAGTTTGAAACAGGGGTGGGGATGGGACCATAAGGAAAAGTTGATGAAGTTGGAGAATCTTAATAACAGCTTTTCTTATCCAATCTTCTATTTTTTGTCTTCTCAAGGGCCTGGTCTTTGGTTCAAACATCTTTGATTTTCCCTTTAACATTATGGCTTCCATTTATGTTGCTTTGGGCTGCTTTTTATCTTTTCTGCATGTAGGTGTTGTATCTAATAAGTATTATGTGTTGTGATCTCACAGTTTGAAGCTCACTTTTGCACAGTCTCACTGGCAGAGGTGTAACCAAAATGATGAAGGTGCACCTTTTTACTAAGCACTTTTTCCAGACAAGGTAAATGAAAATCAAACAAAAGTAATCATTTTCCTAACTTGAAAGATGTCAGGATGCATAGATTAGACAAATTAAAAGGATATTTTGAAAAACTTTATGCTCTGAAGGAATTTGTAATGAATTCAGTCGAAACTCAAAGTAGTAGAGATTGGAAAATATAAATTGGTCATCAGCAGTCTATGAATACATCTGAACTAAGAATAAAACAAAAGTATTCAATGAAGTAAAGGGGGGGTTTGGTTAAGGCAACAGATTTTTATTACAACTAAACTTTTTGAAGCAGCCACAGCAGTTTTCATTTTTTTGCACCATGTGGCTTCTTTTGGCTAGTCCATTTTGCTGTTTGGAAACTGCGCCAAACACATACAACTTCACAATATTAAAGTGTGGCAAAAGAGAACAGTTTTATCAATTTGAAAATATGTTATGGAAACTGTTGTTTTAGCCTCAGCTTGTACAGAACAGAAATCATGTTGTTTATGACAGACTGTTTGGGAGTTTAAGAAAGTATTTGAAATGATTGTGACATGGACCATAAAAGCATCCATCTTGACAAATAAGGACTATTTTATTAGTACCTACAATACACACATGAAATACAGTAGAAATGGAAGATGTCCTTTTAGCCAAAAGAAATCTTTCAATAACAGCTTGGTTTTTTCTTCACCACTTTCTTTTTAACACAGCCGATTATTTTTTCTTGTTATCACTTACCTTCTCAAGGGGACAACTCTTACCTAACAATTAAAAAACAGTCTTAGGGTCATTCTCACTAGCAAGTAAACTGCAGTCCAGTTAACTCCAAAGAAATTGCGGTCAAATAAACCCACTATATTTGCACATTAATACCAGCAGCAAAAGCTTTTCACCAATCTTACTTCCTATAAAGCATGCACACTAGTGTTTCATTAAAAAGTAATAAAGCAACATGGCAGGAGTTTGAGTAGCCATGGTTGTTATGCTGCACAAAATATTTAATTTACCCGTGTCAAGAAATATTTCCAACAGAAAATGTGCATTAAAATTGTGCGCAGCAAGGAAGAAAGGCAGATTGCTGTTGTTAGTACTGTAAGAAATCCCCTAGAAATCTGATAAACTGCCCAGCTGTGTGCATGCCTTCAAAATTTAAATATTCGATCTCGACTTCAATGTAGAGTTAACTGCGATAGAACCCTAGTCATGGGTACGTAGTCTATCCACTGTAGAAAAGTTCATCCTGAAAGGACTGCGACTCAACCTCAGTTGACATTGCCAGTGTGAATGGCCCTTTATACATAACCCATTCAAACTTTATTTTGGCCCCATTCTGAGTACTAACTGATCCGCCGACTAAAAAGAGATGCTGCTGATTCTCGATGGTCTCCCCCCTCCACGTGCCGTCGCTGCAGGGGCCTAGCAATTAAACCTCGTAGCCGAGATTTAATCCGTTTAATGGCGCGAGTGGAGGCAGGGAGACCATCCGGAATCAACGGCATCTCTTTTTAAGTGGGGTCGGCCAGATTTAGTCAACAGATCAGTTAGTGCTCAGATCATCTATTCTGAATGGGGCCTATGAAAAGGACCAGTGGTCTTCATTTAAGTGGACCACTTTTGAATTGTCTTGAGCCAAACAAGACCTTTTTATTTTAATCTTAAAGTGAAAACCAACTTTTGACCCAAGTTGTTTTGTGAAACTGACCCGTGTCCACCCTCCCCTCTGTTCTCTAGAGTAGTAGGGTGACATCTTGCTTCTGTGTGTGTTCTCCCAACCCCTACTAACAATGCATTGTTAAACACAGGTATTGTTGCCCACCAATACCTCTGTCTTCATGTATATATATAATCCTCATATTAAACCATGGCAAACTGTGTATGCTACATTGCAGTGGCTGTGGCCGCTTTACTTGGCACTTGTATTGACAGATCATGGTACTCGCATGCCCAGGTATTGACTACATCCGTAGCTCTGTTATGTCCTGTGAAACTCGTCCTTTTTACTACTGCTAACCTCGGGGGCACTTACTGGCAGCCATTACAGTTCTACAGATAGTGAAAGATAGTTGCTCAGTATCTTTGTGAGGGCAAGGGGTGTTTCATTGGGAATTGGTTATATCTATTTTTTATGAAAAAAATAAACGTGAGTGAGTATTTAGTTATGATAAAAAGGCAATCTTCTGGGTGTTAAAGATTTTGAAAAATCTGAATTGTTCCCCTAAAAAACAACAACAAAAAATGCTGCTCTGAAAGAATAAAACTGAATAATCCAATGTTCTCTTCATTTGCTAGATGCGACAAGAGTATTCTCCCGAAGGTCCCACTTAACTGTGCACCAGTCCCAGACAACAAGGATGTATTTAATGCTCAGTGTTGCAGTACCCATGATCTGTGCAATGAACATCTGACCCCAACCTTGGCTCCACAAATTCAGCAGCCAGGTATGAAAAATGGCTGACACAGGTCTCCTGACCCCCAGACTCCCTTCTGGCTTAAAAATTCAGATTTTCTCCACTAGTTGAACCTGACTTGTTAAAAAAGTTTGGGGAAAACGTCTGTGTTTTTCATATTGATGGGCTAATACAAAAAAATTTCAACTGAAATTGTAGCTTGCCATCTAGAAAAAACTTGAATGTTTACCTGCCATATTGTACGTAAATCTTGCCAGCCAAGCTGAAAAAAGTCTTGGTCGTGGCAGGCAGGCAGGCCATTGGTGCTTTTAACCCTGCTTCTGTCCTTGAAGTCACCTCTTTCAGGCTTTTGCTTTGTTTAGTTCAGCCATGATCATAGTGCAGAATTAACAGAAGGGCCCCTGGGGTCCAGGAGACCATTGTGCACAGGGAAGGGGGGGGG
>NW_019775857.1:1576320-1613976 GCF_001039355.2 Lingula anatina
GGGAGGGGGGGGGGGGGCAGGCAGGAAAGACATTAAGGGAAAACCAAAATGTTCTTGTTGGACCACAGATCAGGTTACATGTTGTCATATGAGGATATAATATTCAAAAATATTGACCCTGATTCAAGATGGGGTTAGGGGGCTAATGTATGGACAGCATAATTTTTGCTGAGTGAAAAAGTGTGATATCCCAAAATGCTGTTTGAAATATTATATAAAGATGATTAAAAACGGTTGTTACGTTAGTTTTGGTTTATGGTTTTATATCTGGTTCTAAAGCCCTGTGGTGCTGTCTCCCTGGATGTAAGGATACGTACACCATAACTGTGGCCAATTTGCATTTGATTTTCCCTTGAGAAGTTTTTCCAGTGTTCAGTATCTGGAAAATTAAACAAGTGATTTAGACAAAATATTCTTTTATTCCATAACTAGCTGTTACGAAAAGAAAATGCTTCTGCCACTAGGCAAGCCCATGGTGTGTGAAAATAATGATCAAATCTTAGACAAGAGCGTCATACGATGTTGTAATGAGTCGGATAGGTGCAATTTGCGAATGGCTCCAACGTTGCAACCCACTTCACCGATGCCAGGTATGATTTAAATTTTATAGAACATGTTAAAAACTATGATAAAGAACTGGCCTCATCCTTATACCAGGAGTGAAAACAAAGATATTAGCTCAAATTATCAGTCTTTAAACAAAACCGTTTTTGAAATACAGTAAGGCTGAACCTACCTCTTGACTACTCTGCAGTTGTGAACTCCATTTTAAAGTAATTTAAGCTGTGTTGGTTTAATGAAACAAGTATATTAATTATTAAACATGATTGAATCTCATATTCTCAGTATTTACTACTGCTGATAGAAACGGAGGTCATATTTGCCAGTTTTTGCCCCACGTGAATAGAGTGAGGCCAGTTTAAGGTTCCATATATCTTAAATGTTAGTTCAAGATTAAACCCCACCAGTGCCCAGGTAGAAAAGATGATAAGACTCCAGGTAGGTATGTAGTCATACAGCTGTGTTGTGTGTAATTCTGCCTGATAGGCAACATGGTGATATACATGTGTTGCAGGCGAGATTGAAATCCAAGCAGATTTGAAGACTATATAACTGAGATTGAAAATTGCAAACTCATCTAGGTGGGTTAAAAATCTGCCTAAGTCGGATTGGAATTTCATTTCTGCCTGTATTTCAATCTTGCTTGTAATATATACCCCTATTGCATCCATTATATCTCTCTGAACAGCTATAACAGGTATGAAAAAATAATGAAAGGACCAGTATAAGTTATGTTTTTAAAAAATTGCATCTTTGCTTCCAAGAAAGCGGGGGTGGGTGGTGGATGGGAGGCTTTAAATTATTTACAATTTCATTCTTTATAAGACCTTCATCTTCTTTTTTTTTTCATATATATCCCTTGTTGCTTAATCTAGGCAGTAGCTCAGTCTTGTAAAGATTCTGTGCCAAAATTAATTAAAATTTATGTGGCATTTGTAACAGCTGTTGTTCACTGTATGTCAAGTAAGAAAAAGGTGAGTTTGGACTAGACTTCATAAATTCAATGCTTTAACACTGTTCAAAACATTAAAAAACTATTAATTCATTGTCAGATGTGCTATTTTTGAAGTAGAAATCTGTATTATGAAGGATCTTCAATATTGGACCAAACATTTATTTCTATGCATATTTTTGTTTCCACTTGTTCATAATTTATTTTAATAAAATGAATATCTTGGAAGAATTTTGACAGAATTTCCATACATATGAAAATTTAGTTGAGAATTGTTGTGT
The DNA here is from genome assembly GCF_001039355.2 of Lingula anatina. The sequence goes on from NW_019775857.1 coordinate 1,578,115, forward strand.
AGGAACTGACTATACTGTTGCATTTAATTTATTTAATACAGACCAGTGCAAATAATTAATGTTTTGAAGTGCTTTAAATTTTAGCATATATATGGCTGTATATTTGTCATGTTTGCTGTCTAATTGTAGACGCTGGCAAAGATCCTGATAGCTTCAGCTCTGTGGAGTTGGTGGTGGTGATAGCAGGACCAGTATGCTTTGTCTGTGTGTGCCTTATGATCACACTGTTAATCTGCAACCGCCGCCACCCAAACTGTATGAGGTACCAGCAGCCAGAGCCCGAGATGGAAACAATGCTGCCCCCTGGTGACCAGTTGTCAATCAAAGAATTGCTGGATGACTGGACACACTCTGGGTCAGGATCAGGTAAGTTCACTAGATTTTTCAAAAATTAAAGTCAAACAGGTGGAGATCCAAAAGCTTATCCAGCATTTAAACTGCGGTAATGACTCAGTTTTTTCTTTGGAAATAATGAATTATCTACAAGTATATAATTTTGGAATTATTAAAACGGTATTTCTTTGTAGCATTTGTGGTGTTTTAGCTGTATAGAATACAACTATAAGGTAGCCTGCTTTCCTTTTGTTGCAAACAATAAGTATGAATTTTCTGAATTTAAGAATTTATGACTTTAAAAAATATTGTTTCTGAAAAATTTACAATTTTCTCCATTAAAAAAAATAGTCATTGCCATAAATCATTAAAAATTTTGTGTAAGGCCCTTTTCTCATCAAGCGGTAGTTTTAATAGCTAGGACTGGTCTGCTTTGAGAGATCCATACATTTAATGACACGACAAGCATTCTCCGCACGTTGGCTTTTTAGTCTAGTCAATTAATGGGCCATGCCGAGTGAGGCGCCTCTCTTACATAATAACCAGGTGATTGAGTTGTCTATCTTTCAAGGTGGTCTGGTCCATGTTAGTGTACAGCAACATAATGCAATCAAATTAGAATATGCTCAACATGTGGCTCAAGTATACTATCTCACATCTCACAATTTAGAGTGAGATATTGCTTCCACAGGAAATGCAATTCTGCGGTTTTCAGGAAAAAAATACAGCTCTGATAATTTAGGCATATTCCTGTTGGATCCTCTCTAAGACCTGGTTAAGTCCTGGGATTCCATACAGACACATTGATAGTTTAGCAGACACATGAATGAACTGTGCATTAGTCTGTCTAAGGGGTTAGATAAGTGCTCTCAGTGCAAAACTTTTGGTGGGTGAATAATAGAAATACCTTTAATTGTTTCATAATGGAATATCATTTTTACCATTCGCAATTGTTAGAAGGTAATTTGAGATGTAATGCAAAAGTTAATTACCTTATGCAGAATTTTGAAGCTTTGGTGTTGCTCTAAAGCCATTAATAGTGCTGAGGAAAGCTTTAGGGCAACATAGGTGGTTGAATGATGAAAAATTATATGTTGGTGTATGCACTGAGCAATGGATTTGTCCATAGCGTTGTCGTATTTTTGTTTTACTTCAAAATCACCGATTCATAATGGCTTCACTTTAAGAGTCATCATGTTTGCTTGATTTTCACGAAAGTTATTTGCACATTTCATTCTTTATCAGTCCTGTTGTCCAGTGTTTTCTTCAACCCAGTATTGTATTTTTGAATTAACTCTGACAAGCTTGACGTTAGTTTGTATGTCTGGTGACAGTATTATATAATATTATATAAAAAGTTCTTTCTTTCTTTCTTTATTTATTATTCATTGCCAGGTTTAATGCCAAGTTTACATTACACCTCAAATTACCTTTTTGACTATTCTGAATTTTCAAAAATGAAACTTCATTGTTAAATAAAACATGTTATTTACACATACAGGTGAAACCTTTTTGTGAATGTTTAAATATTATATACATGCTGCCCCTTTTCATGTTGGCAAATGTGTGAATGGGTTAAGCAGATGTGCTAATGTGCTAACAATATGAATCAAACAACCAACTTATGAAACACCTTGTAGCTTATGGGTAGATGATGGTTTGAAATGAATTGGGATATTATGAAGATCTCACTTTCATAATACATTCACTTCAGATGGACAGAATTTGAACCTCAAAGTTCATAGCATGACCACGGTTTCAAAATGTTGCTTTTTGGAGAATTCGCATTTTGTCTACTGTTTTTCACAACCTGCTGCCCAAGTTACGTAAATGCCTTTTTTATTTGAGGTCCCATTTTCTTGTTGGGCGATTTCCTGTTGTTCAGTACATGGTAAACAGTTGATAAACACAGTTTTATAACTATGGTATTAGCAACCTTGACCTTGGTATTTGGAAAAAATAACCAGCCAATAAAACATTCCCCTAAATAGCAACTAAACCACATGGCACAAAAGAATTGATCATAGTGCTCTTTATGACCTCAGAAGTATTAGATTACTCGCAATTTTGACTCTGCTCCTTCTTAGTGTATCAAGAGGAAATGAGGCACTTCAATGGAAGTCTCTGGTATGGCGAATACTTAAAAAAGCAAATCTAAAATATATCAGAAGAAGCAAATATTAATATTTCATAAAGATATTGCCATCTATTATGTACCAGTAGTGGTCCTTTAGACATATATAGACAGATGCAGGTACAGGTTAAAGAAAATTGAAATGAAAAAATACCTTTTGTATTCTTTAGAGATCAGATCATTTTCAGTGCACTTTTGAAAGTTTTTAATGGTCTGAAGTTTGAAGGTCAAAGTAGAACTCAAACAACAAGGTTGCTATTTGAACATAGTTTTAAGGCTTAGGTAGGACAATATGTACGCTTACTGGGGAAATAAAGTGAAAGAATAAACAAGAAAAGGTGTATCTGTAAATGTTCAAGTTGATACAGTTACTAAAATGACTAGCAAACAATACATAACAGATAATTAAACATTAAAACATCATTCATAGACCTTATTTCACCTAAATATTCCACATAGCATTTTTAGGAGTCATTTTTTTGTTTTGTTTTGTTTAGTTTTGAGGTTTTTCATGTTACCAGGACAACTGTCAGTACAATATTAAAGACATTGTGTAGTTACAAAAGAGCATTGCTACTGGTATCAAAAATATTTCCTGGAATACAATGTGTGGTAGACCTTCACATGGTGAAAATTATTTTTCTTGGAAATCCTACAATTCTTTTCTTAATAACCAATGTATATCCTGTCAAAAACTTGTAAAAAGCACTAAAGTGAAGTTTTTATGACTGAATATTACTTAAACATGCTTAAAAAATATGAGATACTGCAAACTTGAATTCCTTTTGGCTCAAGTTGGAAATAAGACTTTTGTTATGAAAATGGATTTTATTGTCACACATTGAAAGTAAAATATTTTGTGATTTTTGTTTCCAGGTTTACCTCTTCTAGTCCAAAGAACCATAGCACGACAAATCACCTTACAAGAGATTATTGGCAAAGGACGGTTTGGAGAGGTCTGGCGGGGTCGATGGGGAGGAGAAAATGTGGCAGTGAAGATATTTTCCTCAAGAGATGAACGCTCTTGGTTTAGAGAAGCAGAAATTTACCAGACAGTGATGTTGAGGCATGAAAACATTCTGGGTTTTATAGCAGCTGATAATAAAGGTATTGGAAACATTTGAACACGTCCTTCAAGTGTCATTTCGGAACTAATGAAGATGTACATCTTCAAATTGACACATTCTTAATTTATTTATTTTGTAATTATTTATAAATCAATTATTCTTAAAATTATCATTATAAACAATATTTTTTATCATTTCTCAGATAACGGCACGTGGACTCAGCTCTGGCTTGTGACAGACTACCATGAGAATGGTTCATTATTTGACTATCTAAACAGGACAGTAGTTGATTCCACAGGCATGATCAGATTGTCATCTTCTATTGCCAGTGGCCTCTCACATTTACACATGGAGATTGTGGGAACACAAGGTGAGAAGTCTATCATAATGAAAAATAGGGGAAGTTAGTTGGAACTATTTTATAGGTGATTATTATACTTGTAATTATGAAGGTAGTAAGTGAACAGATATTTTCTGTGATTGTTCCTTCATGTTTTCTCACCCAGAACTGGCTTTTAGAATAAATAACACACCTGATCATGAAGTAGTAATCAATGTTTGCAGGTGGTAATATATGTGTGGTGTACATAACTTGCAGTTGAATTAAGCCTAAAGCCAAGGTTATGAACCTCTTGTAGTGAGACATTAGTTTCAAAGTGCCATGATGTGTGGCGGATATAGACATTTTTTTTTTCTCTTGTAAAATTACATCCTCTTTTTTCCTTTACAGGGAAACCTGCCATTGCTCACAGAGATCTCAAAAGCAAAAATATTTTGGTGAAAAGAAATGCCACATGTTGTATAGCAGATTTAGGTAAACTATTTCACCGTTGTCTTGGTTATGTCTAAGACCCCATTCCCAGAGATTAGATCGATCTACTTTAGATCGACCTAACTCCCTGGGGGTTCACGCTAAATAGCTGTCAGCAGAGCAGACACGAAAGTTAATTACCCCCTTACAGCTTGTAGTAGGCGGGACAGACATTTATCTGACAGTAATCTAGTGAGACTCCCCGCGGGGATAGATCGATCTAAAAGCTCTGGGAATACAGCCTAATAAGTGGAATTATTTTGATCAAAGTTTATTGTAGTAAGCTATAAATTGCACTAGTGTCAGACATTTGAATGTGGATAACATATAACTGTTTCAACCCTGGCTGTAAATATTTTTTTTCCACTCAGCTGTGACATAAGAGCACATGGCATGCAACATGCAATAGCGTTGTTCTTGTCTGCCATCATTTCAGTGGAAGGTTGAAAGGAGGAAATATATGGCAGTGCAATAAATTAATGGGTGACTTAGTGGGGAAAAATACTTTTAAGATTTCAGCTGAAATAAGCTAATGTATTTGAACTGATTTTTGAGACAGATTTTGTTGGGCATGGGCATTGTTGTTAGCAATTCCATGCCTGACTTAATGAAGTGGGTTTGTGGAGGTTTGTGCAAAGATTGTCATATATATATATATATATATATATATATATAGAGAGAGAGAGAGAGAGAGAGAGAGAGAGAGAGAGAGGTGTTGACTTATATATACTCTAAGTTATCATTGTTTCCTTGTCAGAAGCTTTTTAACATTTTGAAAGAGGAATAAAAGAAAGTTTATATGACAAGGCCTACCTTTTTTCAAAAAATTATCTGATGGTTTTAAAATTTTTTCATATCACTTTACTTCATTTTACTTGGAGCACTTTATACATTAGAATAATAGAAACATAAGTGAAAGATTTTATATAAGTTTTTATATTAAAGGAGCTATTCTCTTTTATTTAAATGGTTAATTACTGCCATATGTAAACTAGATTGATGATAATTTAGACAAAAAAGAAGGACTTATTTAGATTTTTCCAAGCCAAATTAGCATATATTAAGATTTGGGTAAAAAACAAATTACTGTGCTGGAGTAAGCCCATAGGCAGGTTATACAGCACATGCACGCGTGCGCGCACGCACGCACACACACACACACACACACACACACATATGGATGAACCCTGAAATCGTGAAGAGGAGAGTGGAATGTGAGAAAAATATTCAAGATTCAGAATGTTATATTTAGATGTAGATTTATGAGACTGTTAACTTTCTAAGTTCTTCCATCAGTGTGAATTTAGTTATTTTTATCCAGTGCTTTTCAAGTTTGACCTTCACACTGTAAGCGATCATTGTCTGCTTCCAGGTCTTGCTGTGCGCCATGATTCTGCCACAGACACAGTGGATATAGCTCCCAACAATAGGGTGGGCACTAAGCGTTACATGGCACCAGAGGTACTGGATGAGACTCTCAACATGAATCACTTTGAATCATTCAAGCGAGCAGACGTCTACTCCCTTGGGTTGGTGCTGTGGGAAATAGCTAGGAGATGCTCTGTTGGAGGTAAAAGGTTTTGTTTGTTATTTGTTCTGGCATTGTTGAAGTATAGTTTTTATTGTTAAGGAGACTTTTGATTTATTATTATTATTTTGTAGTAATGGGAATCATCCAAGTTAGTTCTAGACTAAGTCTCTCAACGTAGTTTGAAATAAAGTGAGATTTTTGCAGGGTTTTTTAGGAGAGTGGGGCCAGAAATAATGGCAGACTAGTGAGTGCCAATAAATGCTGACAGAATTATACGCAGAATTATACTGGATGTTTTCTCTTCAGTTCTGTTGAATTGCAGCCTTTTCCACAACAGTATGGATTCATCATAATTCACATATTACTTTTATGTTGATATTCTTAGCCTTATTATGTGTCAGTCTTACAGGTAAAAAGATAGCTGATTGCATGTTTTCGAGTTTTGTATGATGTCAGGTAGTGTGGACAGCCTTATTTTAGGCTCAGATGATTTCTACAGCCATGAGTTCTTCGATGGCACTGAAATGCAATCCACTCATTAATTATGGAGAAAGAAATGACATGTGAAACTCTACAGAAGATAAACATGAAAGTTTTGCTTTTTTCAGACCCTTGCTTGTAGTAGTAGTAGTAGTATCTTGTTATACGATTGTACATGTGTTATTCTTCTTTGTCTTTCAGCTTTGTCCCTTCTTAACCTAGATGTGTTATTTCTCCTATTCATCAAGTATTTAGATGTTATATCAACTACAATGTTGTGACATTATCTTAAATTTCAGGTATATATGAAGAATATCAGCTGCCATATTATGACTTGGTGCCCTCTGATCCCACTTTGGATGAGATGAGGAAAGGCATTTGTGAGAACAGGAACAGACCAGGCATACCCAACAGGTGGCATGGGAATGAGGTCAGTGAATCATATGTGCTGAAGAAAATTGAACCACCTCTGCTGAATATTGAACAACCTGTTTGGTGTTTGTTGAATTAGATTTTTTCTATGAATGTGCTGTATAATTCTATTATATTTCTAGTCAGGGGATGAAAGTTTTCGGTGTTTTCACTTAAAAAGAGAATGGTTGTTGCTGGGGGGAGGGGGGGGTGCACAAGGTTATTGAAAATTAACTCACACCTGATTTTTTATGTACTGAAAAGAATTTTTCATTAATTTATTTAACTTTGAGAGTAAGTAATGATACAAATTTATACAATTTCTAGGCTCTGCGTGTAATTTCAAAAGTTATGAAGGAATGTTGGTATCACAATCCTGCAGCCAGATTGACAGCACTGCGTATTAAGAAAACTTTGGCTAGTCTAGCAGGACAAGAGGACTTGAAACTGAGGTGTACATACTAAGTGTAGATACAAACAGGAATTATACTAATATGCCACCAGTTGGCAGTTGGGATTTACTCCCATGCCACCAGGTGGCAGTAGGAAGTGCAATGGCAAGATAAGATGTGATCCTCCTTGGGCTTACTACTATGTAACTTAGTAACAGCCACATATTTTTAAAAATTGAAAAAAAAATGTTGAGAATAATATATGTGCTGGTGTTAACCTAGCCTTGCATTTACTGCATTGACCATGGAAACCAATACTGTTAACACAGTGGAGTTTGTATTTGGACTTCCTTGGGGCATTAAAAAGAAGACGACAACAGTCGACAAAGATGCTGTACATAAAGAAAATCAGTGTTCAAAAGCTGTTGAAACTGACAAAATGATGATATATGTTCAAACAGTGATAATATGTAAGAGCATGGATGTATGTGTGATCTCTGTGCAAGAAGGGTGGAGTGGAGGCCATTCACATTTGTAGTGATTCAGAAGAAAACTCGCAGTAATCAAAACAATGTTGTCAAATGATATCCATTCATCTTAAAATGCAGGCCTTAGTATCCATAGTTTGTAGACAATTATCCAGTCTAATGGTAAAAATGGTGTGGAGCATAATGGATTTGCTGTGAAGAAAAAACCAGATGAATGTCCACACCATATTTGTAATAATGCTGTATGAAAATGACTAATAATGCTTGTTGTCATTATTAATATTATGAAGCATTTTAGTACTTGTAATTATCTGTTGGACTTAGATGATTTACTATCATGGTACTGTTAAAGAATTTGCCTTATCCAGTGTATGGAAAGGATAAGATGTTTAAGCTGTTTTAAATCAAGTATAACAATCCCGGTGTATTTGCATTGAATTAGAATTTGATGTTTTATATGGAATCGTAATGGCTGTTCTTATACAGTCAGAATTGGCTGTTGTTAGATTGGTAGATACCTGTGTAAAGCCAGTGTACCTAATACTGCCCAAAAAGGGGACTTGCTGAAGACATGTACTCTTTTTTAATTTAATTTATTTATTTAATTTATTTACTTATTTATTTTTTGGAAAGCATTATGTTGATGGAATTATTTTTTTATCTTCTTGACTGTTAGCAAAGTATGTAAGTTTCCCATGTGGAATAACCTATTTTAAGTGTAGCTTGTCAGTATAATGAAATAATAATGAAAAAATAATTTTAGCTCTAAGCATGAATGTATGTTTGTGTAATTTGTACTGATTATGAGTCGGACCAGATGAGAAGTAGTTTCTTAACTTTGCCTTGCTGAGTTGCTTGCTGCAATTTTTGTCACTACATTTGAAAGCTTGGGCAAGATAGTATTTGTATTTATTATTCAGGCTTGTACGTAATGGTGGAAAAAAGTTAATTGAATTAAGATGACAGTTTGTTAAGTTTATACAGGCAGTTCATGATAATGATAGGAAACCACTAAAACATAAGCAGTGATATGTTGCTCAACTTCATATAGAATTAAACCTTTTGGCTTCAAAATTCATCAGTTTGCTGTTTAGTAAAAAAGGCATGTGATATTTAGATGTTTGCTTCTGATTGTATAGTTAAACCACGTTTGCAGAGAATGTGATATCACTTACAGAAGTATAACCCTGGGGTAGCGTTAACACTCGCCAATTTAGCCAAATGCTAAAACTTTGAAATTGGCTAAACAAAAAGGGCTTGATTTGACTTGTTTTCGTCATATTATTAACATTTGGATAACAAATGACAAAAAAGTGGTGATTTGGCTAAGCAAAAATAATTACTAGTGCTATCCCAGTAACCCCTTCAGTCTCTGCAGCACTGGGGAATGTTTGGTCTTGCGAAATCTATCATCCCCACAAGTCGGCAAAAATTGGCTAAAAAGAATACCGTACCTCACAGTATGTCTAGCCAGTTTCAAATAGGTGACATTTTGTAAAAAATCTGTGCCACTATGAGCTTGGCCTTCAGCCGCACTTGTTGACAAACGAATCCATTAGTTGCTACTTTCCTAACATGTCTCTCCATAAATAAACCTGTAACTTGTTCATAACTGTAGTGGGGATGCTGGAACTGTGATAGAACCTTTGTACTTTTCCCCCAGGCTTCTAGTTGTTACCAGGTGAAGTATTAATATAGATACATATAGTATATGTCTAATTACAGTGGTAGTATATAGGTGAACGTCCTTTTAAGACAAACGAAAGAAGGCTGCCACCTCCTTGGGTGAGACCCCCAACCAATGCATTTATGTAATTATATATATTTACAGAGGCATATGGTGCTATATTATGCATTGTTGTATAATTTTTCATAGTAGCATATTTATAGTAAAATGCTAGACTAGCATTCGTGTTTACCGAATTCATTAAAATGATTTTTGTACAAAAATGCGTACTGAATTTTTAACCTTAAGGTTTTTTCTTTTTCAGTTTTGTTCAATGTGTGTATCGTATTGTAGTCATATTAAAATTGAATGATGAAAAATGTCATATTTCACCTTCAAAGCCATGTGTCATTGAAAATTTTTGTCATACATCAGCTGATTTATGTGACAACATGGTGTTACTGCACGTGCAACTTGCTTCATATCATGTACAGCATATTGATACAAGATGGATTAAGTCGCAAAATGTCCATGGCCTTTTCTTTGTGCTGGATCGCCCAGACGACATTTCATTGTACAATAAACATTGTTCATTATATCATTAAGCTATCAAGAATACTGTTGCTAAGTAGCAAATGATTAAAATGTTAACGAGGGGTTAGGTAATCGGTTACCATGACAGATTATTGTGTATAGATGCGCGGTGATGGAAAGTAATGCTAGGTTTACTCCCGACAAAAAAAATTCAAGAAAAATGGAAACTGAATTAGGTCATGGTTATGTAAGTACGTTTCTATTTATAGAGATACAGCTTCCACATAATTTAAACAAAATCCTCAAGATTACCTCATACATAAGGGTGTAACCTCCAACATACTCAATAAATATCTGGATTTATAAAAAAAGGACAGAAGACCACGAAGGATGTCGATATTGCATGCCAGGTATACTGAAATGATAGGAATTCTTGCCTAGACTTCGGAACCGTAGCGACCTCTGTGCATACCACTTTCCTCGTTAAGAACTCAAGGGACGTACAATATGTTATTTTTATACTATTTACGAATTTTCCTTTCACTTTCGAAATATTACTTTGATCAATTTTTACTTCAGGAAGTGAAGGTTTAGCAAAGGAGGCATGGACTCGTTCACAACAAAGTGCTTATTAGATTGGATTTTGAGATATAAGAATAGGCACCAAGATTATTATTTTTATTTCTATTTGTCTTATGTGGTTTTGTGTTATATGCGTTTTGCTCTAATGAAATTGGGTTTCGGGACTTAACGTAAAAATGTTACTTCTGGAAGGTGTAAATGAATTTGATAGTAAAACCCTCACTGACGAAGTCTGTGTGGCGTATAATAAACTAGCGTTATGGGTTTCACGTTACCAATGAAATGAAAAATCTTTTTAGTAATAAGCAATGGCCGAGGATTTGTAAGCATACTGCCTTGACAGCGTTGTGAAGATCTGTATGTATGTATTGTATATAAAACATCGTGTAATGTTTATGCAATAAAATCCTTGTACATGTGAGGTGTCTTCAGTCTTTAAACACCTGATATGCCTAGAAAATAAGAACGACCAAGTTATTCACACACTTATATGGAGAGAAGGTACTTCTGTTTGGAATAAACACCGTATGTCTTTTGCGTGGTGTAAAACTGGCGGGACAATTATTGATGACGTCCGTTACGACTAATTTGGTCCTCTGCTCACATAGGGTCCCCAGGCTCTTATTTCGGTCCAAGGAGGCTATGGTCTTACACCTGTGAATGTCCATCATGGGGGCGATCAAGCGTGGCCCCGGAAAGCAATGGCGGTACTTGCTTGGTTGGTCTCATAAAAAAACGTGTTACGGAAAATTTTCTTATTCGTAACGTGAAGGAATATTAAATCTACTTCAGTGCAAAAATGTTGATTGGCATGTAGTCCCCTGCTGGTAGTACATGCACGTGTGAGGAAGGCTTGGGTGGCGGCACAATATGAACATGGGTGTAGCTCTGCTAATTTTGGAGTATATTCACATTTAATGTTGAAACTTTTTCACCCTGCAGCATTGAGATGCTGCACTTTTTGAAATAGCGCAACTCCGGCCCGTATGAACAAAAAAAAAAAAAAAAGTTTCGACATCTAATTTCTGCTTATTCCGTAAAAATGGACCGGTTGACCCCAAACTAACAGAGATGAAAGAAGCCCCAAGTGTAACTTCTTACCTATATCATTATTTAAATGCATAGGTCTATGCAGATTCTGAAAATCGGCACAAACAAATATTTTCACAGAAAATTAAACATTTCACAAATTTATAAATGAATAAAGGTCAATGGTCAAATCAAAGGTCATATTTGAAATCGCCACATATGACCTTCTGTCAGACTGCTATAGTAACTTTTGCATATATATTTAACAATATATTTAACAATATATTTAAATACATTTAACTTTCAAAAATTTTGACAAGGGCGACGGGCGTCACACCTGTGCAAATGCACCGACAGAACCCAAAATTTAGGAGGCTCAAGTTGAGATTATACTGAGTATAATTTCATATCAAGCGAGGAAGACACTGGTCCTTGAATTCTGTGAGGAGAACGGTGACAGTGACTTGCATCCGCCGACATGACGCGCAGGTGGCGGAGACAGCGGCGGTGCTAATAGACAGACTTAGCAGAATTGCATGCGTTGGTTGATAACGTCACGACAGACTTATCTAACGCAATGGAAATATGAATGGTTATTCAAGGACTTCCAGTAATTTGCAGTTCTTTTCCAGAAATACTTATAATTTACAAATAACACGTTGATGGAGGTAATGAATAATAATAATAATAATAATAATAATAATAATAATAATAATAATAATCTCTTTTTAGCGTAAAAATCCCCCATTAAAAATTCAGTAGAGTTGAAAAATAAAAAAGATTTTTCAAGACAAATGATAGAAAGTGCATATGAGTAAGAATGACAAGATTAAGAGATATATTTATATTAACATTGTCATTTGTCCTTTATTATAAGAAATTGTTTTAAAAGGTTAAAAGTGATATCGCTGGAAAAGATATGTTTTTAGTCTCTAGACACTCAGTTGAGATGACACCGAATGGTTTGAATTTATTGACAGACATTGTAATTACTGAAATAAATAAAAAGTAAATTTTCGTTTAACCTTAAAATAAATATATATTTTTCACTTTTATCGAGCTGTAACTTGTCACTTTAAGGTTTCTGTAGTTTGATTGTTATTTGAAAAAGATTATGTAAATATAGAACCCCAGTAAATTTGTATCTGATAAAAAAAAATCTGTATATTTTGGTTGGTAGACTGTATCTGAATATCGATCAAAAGCATTAATTGTCACTCCCAGCATCAAACTCAAAAAGTAAAAAATAAATGAAAATTACAGTATTGAAAACTGAATGGATTTTGTTTCGAATAACAATTTAAAATAGCATTGAATTGGTTGTTTATCATGTAACGCAGGCTCTCAAATAAATGATTTCACGAGTGTATTTGCCCTTTTTCTTGGAGGGGGGGGGGTTGAAAAATTGATCATGCATACTGTCACCATACAGCTCCGTGATCTAATTCCCCTAAAGAACTAATATTGATCCCAACCGAGAAAATGATGAGGTAATTTCATGTTCACTTTGACCTCAACAAGTCTCAGAAATCAATTCTATCCGCGCGCTTTAAATTTACCGAACGCTTTCAGAGCCAATCGATCCATTTTCAACGCACTTAAAATGAATACAGTGTGTGTGGTGCGTATTATATTCTAACATAGCTGTGACACAGAAATAGAGACATTTCTCCCAGAGGAATAAATTATTTTTCCGACAGGTATAATAATCAAACAATACAGGTACACAAAGAGCACGGTTTGCTTTTCCACCGTTTATCACGCAATGGGAATAAATATAAACCACTCATTCAATAACGAAGCACAGAGTTCACGAAACAAGACACCCAGTTTACACGTTCAAAACGTTCACGTCTAAATTGACTTAAATAAGGGAAAACATATCTATTTATGGACACCGGGGACCTTTAACACCAATTTGTTCAGCGTCCCAATGAAGTCTGGTATGACACATTCAAAGCCCTCTTGAAAACACACATTCACGCTTCACCTAGTGAATCAGAGTTTACTTTTGACCGACTAGCGCTATTCAGTCAATACAACGGTATTGTTGAGGGAGCCGATAGCTCCGTGTGCCAGTAAGACGGCTAGGCACGGGTCCCAGGTTGGCCCCAGCAACGCAAACACTGCTCTACAGCACCATGGCTGTTACACAGGTAAGATATCTGTGTTTTTTACTAATTTTTCAGATGTCAGGTAGCAATGTTTAGTACTTGTAGATGTTAAATAAGGTGTCGTTGTTACGCGAGATAGATGTTAACTGATATAATCAGCTTAGTACTCGTTTCGTTTGGATTTAGATAAATGTAAACAATCGACTCGTCTAATACCACTGCGATTGGCACGCATTGGGTTGCATTGATTAGAAGGATGTCAGGGATGTATGAGAGAAAATCTGGCATTCTCAATATAAGAATATGAAGATAATTCCCAGTTCTTGAGTTTGAATTTATGCCTCCTAGATTTTGTAATACTAAAATTACAGGGTTGAGATTTATCCATGTTCACACTGATAGACATGACACGGCCTCAAATGATCAATATAGCTTAAGATTTTAGTAATCTTATCGCCGTTGTAATAAGTCATGACAAGTTTACTTAAACCTCTGACTGAGCAGATTTAAAACTGAATCAATTATTAACAGTGGCTTCTCACCACATATAATTCAGGCAACACAGAATATAATAATGGTTTAATATTTCAAAATTCTCATTACTTAAAAAAATGAAATATAAAAAAGAAAGGCGTACACAACCATTAATAATATTGTCCCGCTTTAATGTTTGACCGCGTATACATGTGCTGCAGTTGCCATGAAAACGTCGGCACAAACTGTGGCGGCCTCCTGCAGTATTCCGTGAGAGAACACTTTTAAGTAGCAAAATAAATTGCTGCGGCGTGTATTGTGTTCCTTAGTCACTGCTAAGAGAGGCGTGATAGGGTGACAACACAGAACACACTGGATACAGGCTCTAATATCGTAAGTTAAAGTCATAATATTTTCTTGTTCGAAGCACTTAACGATACATCTTGTGTTGTCTGTTTGACTGACAACCTGTCAATAATTCTGCGGGACAAAACGTGAGGGTAGGTTTAGGTAACACTCTTGCAGCTACTCAGGTTTAGTCCATCTACATCAAGTTAGTCACAACTACACAAATAATTGTGCCCAGACTTTCTTGACGAATTCTTGGGAGGTCCAAACTATTAAAGCAAGGTCCCCATACCCAAAGAGGACCCTACCGACCCTTGGAGGGCTCTGTTGTCCATGGAGGATCTACTGCTCTGGGGAGAACTCTGCTGTCCCTAGGAAGTCCCTACTGTTCATGGGAGGGCCCTATTTCCATTTGAAGGGCACTACTTCCCCGGGGTGACTTTCATTTTCCCCTTGGAGGATGTGTTTCTTTTTGTGTGTGTGAGTGGTGGTGGGGGGGGGGGGGGGGGGAGAGAGGCTTAGAGCCCCTGAGAGGACCAAGCTGCCATCGACAGGAGAGTTGAATAACAGAAGTACGTACTACTGTAATTAGGAATTAGGTGTATATCAATTTTTCATTCTAGCCACGCTTCACCCCGGCCACACCATGGCGGACGGTGAAAGACCCGGTCATGGAGGAGACCGACCTGCACCGTGCCATCACCGACGGCTCTGGGAAATCCTTGTCGCAGGCCCTGAGGATTATCGAGCGCATGACTAAAGAGGAACTACTTCTCAAAAGTCAGGAAGACACTGGGACGTTCCTCCACCTCCTGGTGTCCAATAGCGAGTTGTTCTGGTCTAAGAACGCCAGCGTTATGCCCGCCGTCCCCATTATCTATAAGTTGGCGCTGTCTGGACTGGACGTGAACGCCCGGAATATCCATGGGAATACAGCCCTCCATATAGCCTGCTTCAAACCACATGCTGAGGCGTTTATTGAACACCTGATACGAATAGGTAAACATCTAGCTCCCCCCTCTCCCTCTCCCTCCCCCTCTCTCTCTCTCTGCCACGTGCATTAAAATTTTTTTATAATGTTTCTAATCAATTGAAAAATAAAATTCTCATCAGTTGAAGTAATCACGCATGTTTTGAAAAAATTGCATGGTCCCGTTTTTTTATCGTCTCAGGTTTAGATCCTTGCCTCAGCAACAGGAAAGGCTGCAAAGTCATTCACTCTTACAGTCATCGTTTATGCCAGATCATTAAGGGACAGCCGGCAGCCAAGTCTGGGTTCTGGAGTGCAGGTAGGAATACAAAGTTCATAAATGATTTAATACCCGTTCCAGGCGCTCCAGAACCGTTCGAAACTTACATTGTAGGTTCAAATGCCAAAGGAATCATGTATTGTATTACCTTATGCCTTAATGGTTCATCAAGCACAACTGAGAGATAATAAAGTCAATTAGTTTCAAAATCACGCACGCAAGGAACAATAAAAAAGGCTATCGGGTTCAACCTAAATGTAAATGTGGTTTGTAGCTCGAGCAATTATTCCAGCAGCTTGACGTATGAATGAGATGCTAAAAGCGCAAACGCACAATATCGTTTACTGAAAAATCAATTAACACCACATAAAAAACCATGGAAACCATGGTAAAGTGTGTATGGCAACAAAAGTTGGCGATAACACTCATGTTTCACCAACAGCCGTATTCCGTATAAGCTTTGAAAATACACTCTTTGAGCAAAATTAAGCTTATTCCAATTATTTTGTTATCAAAATTCCAATTGCAATTCCAATCGTTGACTCTTAATTGTCAGTGACTCCTCTTGAATTTCTTGCGCTAAAAATAATTGTTATTTTATTTGAAACCTTTCCGTTTTCTGTCCATTTCATCTAGTTGACTGTGAAGATCTGGTCCTGGCTGAGAAATACCTCAAAATGTGGTGTCGGGTGAAGGTGAAGCGGGCCACGAAGACGCTGAAAGACGTGTGCGAGGACACAGGTAGCACGGAAATGATGAATCTCCTGAACAAATACGAGCTGATGAATGAGATGGTCTGTGCAGCAATGGCAGGAGACACCAATAAAGTCAGCGCCATGCTACAAGATGCAGGTAGGTAAAACTGCCACTGTAAACTACCTGCATGTTATCACATCGTGATGAAACAGAAGAGATTTAATTTCAGAATTTGTTCGAAAAAGATTTTCGTTATTGAAGATTTAATGCTGGATACGATAAAATTATGTACATAACGGAATCTGAGACTTCGTACTAACATACGCTCTCTTTTGAATTTTTTCAAACTTAAATTAAAAATATGAATTAAAGTGTGTCCGTAAGTGAGTGTGTGTGCGCGCGTGCGCACACACACACACATATTAATGTGTGTGTTTATATACTCCAGGCAGAGCCATTGACCTTAACACCAAAGACCACTCCTTCGAAGTCCCCAAGCCTCTGGTCATCTCACTGCAAGAAATCGGTCAAATGATAGAACCAGTGATTACAATACTGCTGAACAATGGCTTTAACAATGGCAGTGATTATGCAGGTAACAAAATTTCATTTTAAAGAAAATAGATGGGGTATGCAGATTCATAAGACTGGGATATACAGAATCTTTGATATCATTTAAGTTAAAAAAACCAAAGGGTTTAATCGGAAGTAAACATAAAATATACAATTTGAGAACAAAACAGTTAAGATTCATAGGGCGTGGCGTCCAAATTCAGCATATTAGTGGAACCAAATTATTGCTTTCTAGTCGCACTCTGATCTACATAACTTAATAATCACTATTTTATTGCTATATTTGATTTGTTTGCTTCAAATTGTGACGTATATTCCATCACTGTATTGTGCTTTTGTTGCATTTGTCTAACCATTTTTTTCTTTTTGTCTCAGATCAACTGGAGCGGTATAAAACTTCGTTCGAAGAATCTCAACTTTTCGCAAAACTGGAGGAGAGCACAGTTGACTCCTATCTGGAAGCAATCCAGCTTCTCCAGTCGGATACCAGCTCTCTGGACCTGAAGCTGAGAAGTCACAAGGAGAACACCAAGGGGTGGACCTATCTTCACTACGTGTGCCATCTGTACAAAAACGCCACCAATATCATTCTGAAAAGACTTTTGATCAGAATTATATACAATCTCGCACTGGCTGGTATTGACGTGAACATACGAGATTCCTCTGGGGAGTCTGCGCTGATTAAGGCGTTTGAAGAGGAGGACCAAACCCTATTGTTTCATATATTAAGAATAGGTAATTACAAACATGATCATTGTGTGTTTTATTTCTAATATTTTACCTATTCTGACGTTTTGGGTAATTAACTAAGTTCAAAAACTGACCTACCATATCGCATTGCAATACAAATATACCTAAATATTTAAACGCAAAACCCCCATATCTATAGAGTTAATTATCTTTTTTAACTTATAAGTTTTGGCAGTTTTAAAATAAGCATATACGTTTCCAGCATCTGAATACACAGCGCATAAATGTATTTCAGATATTTATAACACTTTAATCGAAAAGCTAATTGTAACTCAGCAATGGGATTTCAGGAGTTGATGGTGTAAGTTATTCCAAAAGCGAAACCGACCTGTGAAACTTTACTTTCATATTGATGTATATGGATATTAAAGCTGTCGATTATTCACCAATTTGTTCCAGGTGTTGACCCCTCTATAGCCACCCCTGACCACCGGGCAGTGGCCATAACCAATTACAAGTACAAGGGTAAATTTGTTCTGACAGGGAGTTATAGGCGGGTCGATCAACCGGGCCTCTGGGTTGCAGGTAAGGCGCTAATGTAGGGAGGGGATCTTCAAATTATATAATTCATCTCACTCAAGCCTAGTTGAGATTTCATAAAGAAAATGTAAAATATTGTACTTTTTTTCGTCAAATTTATCAAGGATATTTATATGGCTGATATAATCTAGACGTTTGGCTAAATATAATTTTATTCTTTAAATTCTACAGTCGAGGATCAGGACTTGGAGAGAACGCGGTGTTGGGCGGATTCATGGGCGCGTGTGAACGTGAAGAAGAATGACCGCAGTTTAAAGCATGTTGCCATGGCGCTAGAGAACAGACAGTTGGTCAGTTTACTGGAAGAGAGCGAACACACCATGGAGTTTGTCTGTGCCGTATTTGCGTGTCACCTGGAAAGGATGAAGAAGCTTTTGGCTTTGGGCAGAGGTGAGAGAGAGTAAAACTGAACACGTGACATGTGGTGCTGAATTTTATCAATCTTCTTAAATTTTTATTTTAGATAATTAGCTTACAGCGTATCAAGTTGTTTTCATTGAATTTATAAGGAAATTGTAAATGACACTTTCTTCCTGCGCCTATTTGCTTCTTTCTCTTAAGAAATAAATTGCTGTACTTTTTGTATGAACCATAATGGACCTTTCAAATGTAAAATTTCAAATATGCCCTACATAATTTTATACAATACCTCAATTAAAAGATTCACATTACCTTACTCAACGGAGATATCCAGTTATCTTTTGAAACATAACATGTATGGTTGAATTCAAGCACTTCTTATCATTACAATGTAGGTTCTTTTATTCTCTAGGGAAGTGTCTTGTGAACCCCATCGACCCTTATTACATCGCTGGGTTTAAGACCGACTACAGTGTAGAGTACGTACAGAGACCTCTGATCATTCCCGCTTTGGAGATCTGTACGCCAGAAGTGATAGACTTCCTAATACAGTTTGGAGCTGATCTGGGGAAACACTATGAGGGTACTTTTATTTCTATTTTGTTTAATCTTTTTTGTCGTTTTAATGTTCATAATTGATCAAATTGTCGTTTAATAATTTCTTCATTAATCTCTTTGTGACAGCCGTAGAGTGGATATATACTGCCACTGTGTCTCGCAAAATACATTCAATTTTTAATCCTACCTTATATTGCTGTTTTAAAAATCGGGTGACAAATACATCCCAAATAATCTAGCTGAATGTTTTCGCTTGAAACAAAATGATATATGATTCCAGCAACCGCCCCCTGTGGACCTGCGGCATTCTGGGCATTTAGAGACGACATTGACAGTCGTAACACCCTGGTTGTGGCACAGCGGGCAGACGTCACACATCTGAGGGACGAGCGAGGGGCCACCATGTTGCATCTGGCCGTCAAGCGGAAGAACAAACACCTCAAAGAAGAAATCGTCCGCGTTCTTCTTGAGCGGGATATTAACATTGCTGCCCGTGACATTGATGGCCTGACAGCAAGAGACTATCTAGAGAAATATGGAGTAGAAAACGCTGAATCCCTGAGAAGCATCATCGATGAGTTTGTGATATATTTTGTTACTGACGATCAGATTGAGAAAGTAGAGCAGCTAATCCTGGAGGGGTACGACCATATACTAGATATCCAAGGAGTAACGAAGAAAGGAAGAAGAATGCACACAAGGGAACTGGCCGAAATGAAGCAGTTAAAAGACATGATAAAACTACTAGATGAAATCCCTGAGTATGAGGTGTGTTTTATTAAATAACGATCTTTTACGAGGTGTAGAACATATTTACGTGATATGTCAAAACGATTGTAGTTCCGTTTGGCTATTAGTCTATGTAAAATTTGTAACAGTTTTTGTTTTTGTTTCGAAGAATTTTATAACATGCGTACCGTGACGAGATTTGACATAAAAAAAGCCATCACCATTAAAATCAAAGATAAAGTAACCTTATCTAATGGCAATGTATTTATATCGTCAGCGAGAAATCAAAGTGATGCACTCAGCTATTGAAAACGCCGACATCAAGACTATTTCCAAGAAAGCGCAAGAAAAAAGGATAGCATGGGGTAAGTTTGAACTATTTTAATACCCAGATTTTACCAACATGGGTACATCTCGTTCGTCGTTTTCCTTTCCTCGATTTTTTGTTATAACTAACCAGATGAACCAATGATCTTGATAGTAGGTCATTGCATGAACTGAATAATACTTTATCAAATAAATCAAGGTACCAATAGACATTAACACAAGAATCTGGTTGCTGTAGACACGATATCAAAATTCACCTCCTAGTATAACATATATGATGGTTGCAGGGACAGACAGGGGCGGTAGGTCACTAATGCATAAAGCCATTGTATACGAACAACCGAACGTTGTGGATTTCCTGTCACAGCAGTTTCCAAACATGGTTTACATGAAGGATAACGTGAGTTTTTTATCAGTCTTTGTCACTTTACAGGGGGAATAATAACAATTGCTTGAAATGCGAAGTTAAATTAGATTTTTTTCATCATTTTTTAAA
Source organism: Lingula anatina (assembly GCF_001039355.2). Next base: position 1,598,788 of record NW_019775857.1, read on the forward strand.
GGTGAATTTAATTTTTAGTTAATGGAAAGTCATGGCAATTGCATTTCTAAATGTAAGAAGCAGTGTCGATTTAAATATCTATTTGTCGGAGAAAAAGAACTTCACAAACGTAGTTAATTTTGTTTTGTCATCATTTTTTAAAAGATATAATCAATTAAAACATTTGGACAGAGATATTAAATTAATATTTGTGTTGTTTCAGCTACTACGCACGCCCCTCCACTATTGTGCTAGCCTAAAAGACAAGAAGAAAACCTACGGCAAGATTTGGTCCATCCTCAGTCCTGCCGGAGGACACAACAATCTAGAAGCCGTTAGTGTCCAACTCTGTTGTCCTTGTTTTCTCGTTCAAATCTAATTTATTTCTGCCCTCTCTCTGCGAATATTTATAGTACAGAAGAAACTGTGGTCTTCAAAGTCTATGCTAGACTCTTTCAAAAATTGCATAATAGCGAACACCAAATCTCAATTTTTCGAGTTCTTTGAAAACAGTGATATGTATCTGATTGCTTCAGCTGGCTATTTTGACAATCGGTTTGAACTGAATACCGACTGTACTTTTTCTTTTCCAGAACAACCTGACAGTTCATGATTACCTTCGAGAAATGGAAAAGGAAACCCCAAAGAAAGAAAAGCCAAGAGGAAGGCAATTTTATGACTACAAGGTACTATCAACTGATTTGTCTTGTAAACGTTTCGTTTTATCATACAATATTTCGTCAAAGCATTATGTAGTGTGGGGCTACACAGAGTGGCATGTTTATGTTTTTGAGTATATTTGATAACAATGAAACGTATTGAATATTGTTTCAGGTTCGAGATTTAGTCCAAGTTGAAAGACAAAGACAGTACTTTGACATGACCACCCTCACGCGAAGTCAAGAACAGGCAGTTTCATAAAACAATGCCCAAGGAAGATACTATAAATTTAGACTTTAGAAATATGAAAGAAAACGATATATTTTAAGTCTGGATGTTATCCTGTGCATTATCTGTCTCATGAAATAGCACTTGACCCAGGTACAACCGCAAGGGAAGAATTGCAATGTGGACTGCGGTTCAGTTTAAAATAATTCCAAAAAATATACATTTGTGCCAATTTTTAACTGTATCTTTTCTACTTTTATCAAATCAACGTGTACAAGTTTATAAACCAGTAACTAGTTGTGATGATGGTGGTAATGATGATGATATATCGTTGGACATTAATTGATCACATCGTCCAATGAAGAAGAACCATGAGAAGGGGTTGATAGACTGAATGTCTAACACTATCTGGCGTAATACACACACACACACACACACACACACACACACACACACATATCGACACAACCTTTACTAAATGCAAGGCGATGGCTGTTTGAAATCTTCTTGCAAAACTACTAAGTAAGCCCCAATGGTGATGGTGGCAATGATGATGATATATCGTTGGACTTTAATTGATCACATCGTCCAAGGAAGAAGAATCATGAGAGGGGGTTGAAAGACTGCCTGGCGTAATGCTTAGGGACCGCTGTATTCGCGCAATGAAGAAATGCCCAAAGAAGTTCTAAAAGAACTCATTTCAGTGGGTCATATATATATATATATCGACACAACCTTTACTAAATGCAAGGCGATGACTATTTGAAATCTTCTTGTAAAACTACTAAATAAACCCAAACCAGGAATTATTTGTAAATCTTAATAAAATGATTAAAATTGCTGGTTTATCTTTATGATGAACTTTGAACAAACAACTGTTTTTAAATACTTTCTTCATGCGCAAGCTTTATACACACTCTTGTTAAGAAAGGTTGTCCCAATATGCTTTTATTTACAAATGATCACTTCACAGGCGCGAACTGTGATAAACCGCGTATGACTTATGGTGAAAAAAAAAAGCGGGGAAGGTATCCATATTTTATACCATTTATTCAAATTTGTAACATGTGCCTCCTCGCTGTAATTTCCATAGAGGTAAAGAAATGTCCATTAAATTAAAAAGACCACCAAATGTCACCAAATTTACAGATATTTAGCATTGGGATGTGCTCCTTAAAGGTCACGTGTCTATATAATAGCCTGTATATCTACCGCGTATTACAATTTAGGGCATTTTATGTGTGGTTTACAATGTATTTATTATGGCAGTTTAAATCTCATACGCAGAGAGAGTTGTTATCCCTTTCAGATGCGTAGTGAAAAAAAATGGGTAGAAACGATTCTTTTTGGGTTTCAATGTGTGCGTATGTCTTTCTCGCTCTTTCTCTATGTACGTGTGTGTGTGTGTGAGAGAGAGAGAGAGAGAGAGAGAGAGAGAGAGAGATGTGGTCCGACTCACCATCTGGATCAAATAATTTTTGAAGGATTCATCAGCATTGCGAGATAGGGTCAACGTCCTCGTCCTTATGCAATGGATGAGCTCTCAACTACCACAATCTGTAGGCCTACAGGTAGCCCCCTAAATTTTGGACCTTCAGTCCCAATTGGGTGGCCAAGGTTCATTAGTAGCACGTGGAAGCCCATTCAGTCAGTGTGTGGTAGCAATTTAATTTAAATATTATATAAATGTTCATATAATTATATGACATCCGGATGCTCTTACAAAAAAGGGAATCAAACAAGATATAACAATACTTTCTGTAAAATCATGCAGCTGAAGAGTTGTTCTAAAGAAAAATGTAACGTAAAAAGAGTTGGGTAATATTGAATCAGCTATAATCAAATGGGTCAAAGGGAATCTGAGGTCAACCTTGAGGCATTTGTGTCAACTTTGATTTTATTAGGGCACTTTTTTTACAATACTTAAGATATATGAAAGATACAAATGCTGAAGGGGTGTTTCTGAATAATGCTCACCACTTGATAGATTGGCTAGTTATTAATAAAAATTATACTAATTTATTTAGATGAAGGGTTGTTCTTAAAGGTAAAGTTACAATGATTATATATTAGTGTAAGATGTTGCCAAAAATGGGTCAAATTTAAAGATTAATATCAAAATTTTCTAGCAAGGCAAAATGATTTTTGACATCTTAATTGAAGTTGGCGCTGTTGGATTTTTCTTTTTTACCCCTGAAACATGAAAAAAGTAAATAAAGATAAATAGATAGGAAAATGAATATACATGTATAAACTAATATAAATACACATAAATATAAATGCCTGGGCGAGTTTACAGATCAATGCCAGACCGCATGAAATTTTATCACAGCCTATATGGTCTGAAAAATTAATAATTGAAAATAAAAGTTTCTGCTTGAAAGATTGGTGAGATAAAGGAATTTACTTCAGAGGCAGATTTTTTGTCCTCTCCCCCTTCGATTTCTGAAAAAAATCACACGAATATTCTCCACTTGAAATTAGAATTTTGGCTAGCTGAATCATAGTTATAAACCGTACCAAATGTTACCGTTCGCCCTCTAAAATACCAAAAATTCCCGGGGCCTTTAGCGGGCCCCACACTGTGTGTGTGTGTGTGTGTGTGTGTGTGTGTGTGTGTGTGCTCCTTATAACATGTTCTTAAAAAGCAGTCGCCCATCCTTAGACAGTAACACTGGGAAACAAAAATTAGGGATTTATTTGGAAAAGACACATGGGTCTGATTTACAGTGCACCTTTTTTGTACACTTATGATGCGAGCTTGCAAACATTGCAGTTCAAGATAAACACTGTATTTACTTCTCAAATTATCGGTAAGAAAAATGCAGCTATGTGGGTCACGGATATGTACCTTTTGCCAAATTGAAACCGAAACATTTTAAAATACATTAATTTTGGGAGTGTGCTCATGCCCAGAACACATGGACATGTCTCCTAGAGAGTATTCGACATAACTATAAATTGCAGTTCGAGAGTAAAATATAGACTTGTAGGTGTTAGGTACCGTTGATAACAGACTGCAAGGTCCTCAGATCGTCGAATTGCTCATTCAGCAATTTATCACTTTATGAAGAGCTTGAGGTGAAATACCTAATGCCCGTTCATATATCAATACTTATCGCAACGACTTGTACTCTTATTTCTTGCAGGCAGATAAAAAGAATGCTCAAGTTATCAATAGCTGGAACAGAGTCAAATTCTTAATAGAAAACCCTCTCACCTGATGACCCTGCAATAATATGCAATAAGTTAGATTAATGTTATCTTAAATTTATGTAGGGTGTACTAATTTCATTATCAATACACCAAAATGTAGTGATGCTTATATATGTCAAGTGTACGTACCAAATTATGTAGATAATACGTGTAATAAGATATGATACCTCGTATATGTATTTGTTGCTATAAAGTATATACAGGCCCGTAGCCAGCAATTTCAAAAGGGTTTTTTTTCTGAATAAGTGGACCTTTAACCATGAAACCTTCATGTGCCTAGATAAATTTTACCCAGATAGGACCTTTTCCTAGCAAACCCCCTCTGGCTACGGGTCTGATATATATGTATGTTCACTTGTTGATGAGTAATCTATGTTTGTCATATGATAGGCCTACTCTTTGTGATGATAGATGCTCCTATGTTTGTATATAGACACTTTTGATAAGTATATATATGTAAAAATTAGAGTAGTTCGTATTGGAAAAATTCTCACCGTCTTCTAGGTCTTCCAGTGCTATGTATTTAAGTGAGTGAGTGTGTGTACGCGGAGTATAGATACTGTTTTTACAAGTTTTTTTGTTGTAAATATTTTTACAATATTTTTGTTGCTTGGTGTCTGTATATTTGCCAGCTTTGCTGTCTAGTTCACCTTTTTCATCATCATTTACAACATCATCATCACTACTTCCCACAGGGTGAGCTAGTAGTCTGCTACAAAATTGTTTTATCGCTCATACTTTAATATTGTATACTATTTTAGAAGACCCTGATATCAAAGGGAACCTCACACCATATGGTATCATGTTCATCAATGCACAAAGCAATCATTTGAAATACATCGACATCATTGCTATCACCACCATATTTGATATGAATGAAGTTACGGCATTTAGAATTTAAACATATAAGTATTTGTATATAAAGGTTCAGTTACGTTGCCGGGTATTTTCATTTGGTTTGTTTTTGCATAGGGTAAACTGCATTTAATTTATTCATTATGTATTCATCATATTCAGTACTTATGTCTGTGGATTGTATCTCCACATCTCTTCTTCAGCGTCTTTATATTGGGTAAGTTTTCCACGACCAATTAAGGCGCTTGTACAATCGTTTCATATTTACATTTCATATTTAATAATAACCCATATCTTAAATCAAACCATGGGCATAATAAGATTTAGGTCCAAGATCAAACATAGGCCACAAAACGTGCTTTTTTTATGAAAGATTTAATTTACGCGAAGTCCTATCCGTTTTCCGCTGGCAGTTTCTAAACAGAACAACTGAGAGTGATTTTTTATTGAGATGGCATCTGTTGGTCAGTGATAACCCTGCTTAATAAGTGCGGTCAGTACATCATCCAAAGTGTTTATGATTATCGAGGTCATAGGTCAGTGGACATTACTATCGCAGAAAGTCAATAGTGAGAGGCGTTCTCGTTATCTGCAAAGATATACACCACGAGGACTGACCGACTAGGATTGAGTATGCACAGAGTACAACATTATACTGCAGCAGTGGTACAAAACATTGTGTCCTTGACTGGATGTCATACTTTTAAAAGTTTTTAGCTCTTATGAGAGAGTTATTACTGAAATAAATTTGCAGAGCTGGTCGGTCAGTCATAACCACCAAAGGGGATTTCCACCCACTATAATGTTAATCATTGTGAGTAAACTAATTGTAAATTACAGGGGCGGATTTAGGCCGTCTTCTGGGTCTTCCGGAAGACGGTCAGATTTTCAAGTTTACATTGACGGGTATCTATTTTTTTCTGTCGGAAGACGGTCAAATATGGAGGTTGGATCAACAAAGATAATTTGGAAGACTGTCAGAAAATATCTCTGGATCCGCCCCTGAATTAAATGCCGTCGCAATGAGTCATGCTAATCAAAACGAAGATTATATAACAACACTGTGGTCTCAGTTTATGTATCACAAGATAAGAACAACAATGATCGACCATAGGCTGTTCTTGTTTAAAACGTCAGAATTTAATTTTTTTAAATCTGTTTAGTACGTGATGACTGGGTAAGTATTGAGTATTGTGTTAACGCTGTCCCAGTGGAGGCTATCAACGGGTTTGAATTTGAAGTGCAATATCAGACCACAGTTGAATTGGTTTTCCTCTTACAACATACTACATACTCTGTAGACCCAAGGAAGCCGAAAGAGCACAGTTGATATTAAGACGCCATTTTAATGTGGAGATTTTACGTGCCGGTAAGGTAAGTCTGGTTTTCGTAAGTAGGCTAAATCTTCGTATATTAGTTTATCTCATAGTGTTAAGCCATACATAGGGCACTAATAATATCCTCACATATATTGTACGATAGGTTAAAGTACAATTTTATCATTCAATTGTGGGAGACGGGTTTGAATACAGAGCAAGACTAGATTGAAGTATTTTGACGCAGTAATGCGTTTACTGAGCCGAGCGGGTGGCTCATTTTTTTTTAAATAAATAATATTTTGGTTAATATTCATAATCAGCTGATTCCTGTACAGTTGTAATGATGGAAATTCTATTTCAGTCTGTATGGGACGTTCAATGCTGAAGCTCCCTAATGGCCGCCAACAGATATTCGTTCGTGATATTTATTGCCACAGCTATCATTTTTGTTGTCCTGTTGACTGTATTTGGTTACTACGGTGGCGGTAGGTTCTTAAATTTCAATATTAACGATAGTAATAATTTATTTTTCTCAATAAGAATTTTAACCCATGATTTTGAAGCTTTAACTTCATATTGTAAATGCAATTGCAACAGACTATTAAAAGACTTAAGATAATCAATTAAAAAAGATATATTTATTAAAATAGTATACCAGATATACGTCCAGTTAACGCCTTCCCGACAATAACTCACACTTGACAAATTTTCCCTAGGTCCTGGTTAAACGACATTTCCCCCCGACTTACCTGCTTTTAATCACCCATTTCTAAGAGACACCAGCAACAATTAAAAAAAACAGAGGCAAGCTTAAGTGCGGGTTTTCGAGGCACCCAATTAATTCAATACATTGGATAGATTTTGGGAAATCGGGAGACTCTAGTACCGTAACCCGAGTTATATTCAAACTGTGTCAAGATGGCTGACTTACGAGGTTGAACAGGGGACGGTGAATATGTCAATTTATGTTTTAATATTTTTAACTGCCTTTATGTTTGTTCAACAAGAAGCGATTCATGCTCTTAGTATGCGTTCAAATCCTGGCTTGGATTTCCTTAATTATTCGTGTGATTTAAAAGTTTTATATCGTGACAGCATGCCCTTAGGACATTTATCACAGCTAAAACAGACCCAATATACATTGTGACCTGGGAAATTTCATAAATTGCACATTTATAAGTATTTTCTGCTACGCCCTTGAAAGCCAACTTTGGGATTTGGTCTGGGCCAAGGAAATAATTCCTAACCATAATTCCTTGGTCTAGACCTGTTGCCTTAGATCGGCAAGTCGTTTTTCCACATCAGCAAAAATAACCATAATTATTGTGGTGCATAGTCCAATATTCACTGTGAGTTTATAGGACATTCTTTATTGAGTTTTAACTATTATTAAAATCACAGAAACGTTTTCCAAACATATTTGAAGAAAATGTTGATTGCGTTGTGCTTTCGCCTATCCTTTCTAATTCTGTTTAGTTTCTCCACTGTGGGAAGAAGAATGTTTTTAAAAATTATTCTTAATATTGGTATTAGATCATTATCATGACAGAAATGTTTGAATGATGCTTCCACATATTTGAAGTTTTTCAATTGCTGCTCGCTAAGTATATGTGGAGGAGTAATTTTAATCCAGACAATGGAACATATGATATGGGGTTTAAAACACAAAGTTGTGACTATCATTTGTCTCATTCCAGGTACTTCAATTTCGTTAAATCATAAAAAAATATATCATCCTCGTTTACTTTGTTGGATTCTCACTACCAAGAAAAACTTTAAAACGAAAGCGAAAGCGGTGAAAGACACATGGTCCAGCAGGTGTGATGTCAGATTATTCGTTGCTTCAGACAAAGATGACGATTTAAACACAACAGTCTTCAACATAACAGACTCCAGAGAGACTTTGACACAAAAAACTTTCGCTGCATTTGAGTATGCCTACAAGCATCATATCAATGACGCGGATTGGTTTCTCAAAGCAGACGACGATACATACGTCATCATAGACAACTTACGTCACTTGCTGACGTCATACAATTCAGATCAACCTTGGTACCTGGGTCACCCTATACCGTGTTGTCCTCTGCCGCCCCACCCCCCAGCCGAACCTTACATGAGCGGGGGTGCGGGATACGTCATTAGTAAAGGTGCTTTAGAGAAATTTTACCGAGTGGGATTAGGTCAAAAGCTTTGTCCAACCACAGGAAATTATGAAGACATGGACTTTGGAAAATGTTTACATAAAATCGGCATTAAAATTGGGAAATCACAAGATTCAAATCATAGGACACTTTTTCATCCCTTTCACCCCGTCACAATGATAAATGGAGCTGACCCCAACCTTCCAACGTGGTTTTACATATCTAGGTATCCGGGCCTGGCGGGAAATACCAAGGTGAGAAAATGCTAGAAAATCTTTTAGCAAACAGTATAAAGATCTATGTATTTATTTATTCAATTATTATTGTTTCTCTTCCTTCTTTTTTTTAAATTTAACACTCATATATGCATATTCATCTGTTGTTTTATGATATTTTATAAATTTTCGTCGTCAATGACTCAGTTTGTTATACAGTTCTCAGAAAAATATAACATACTTCAACGTAACTGGACGCATGATTACCGCCTAACGACTTGTTATTTATCATCAAAACATGTTAGTATTTAACACAATGCTAACAAGATAAGGTGTGGGTTGGGTCTGGGCTGATCTCAAACCACGTCTGTCTAAATCCCTTGCAAACCTCTATATGTGTCATGCAAACCGCAAGGTGTATTTTAATTTGGTCTTCTGTGTATAATCCGCTGCAAAGAACTTAAGATAAGAAATTCCAAGAAGAGGGAGATATCATGACAGATAAGTTTTTAATTATTTGTTTTGACGCAAAGTGGACGATTGGCCTCAAGCTCAAGTCAGAAAAGTTATTCTACAAGGAATTGTAACTACTTCGAGTTTTCAATTACATGAACTGATTCATGGAACTGTTTTACTGATTAATTCATTATAGAAAGTCAACACTTTTCATAAACTGACATTGATTTCAGTGAAAAATAAACGATGATATAGGACTTAAATACTTCCTCCACAGTCAAAGAGCTTTTCTCGTCAAATGCGGCGACAGTTTGGCAGTAGGACCTACAAATGAATTCACTGTTACTGATGGCTACGGTTCACTGACGGTTATTTTGGTTTTGTAGAAATAAGGTCACCTGATAACACATTTAAAAGTTTACTGACTTTGTGACATTACCATAATCGATACAGACAGCTGTTTCTATTTTTCGGATATGAATAGATAGGCCTATGTGGCAAAAAGATAAATGTTCCCTGTTCAAACACGTGGTAACAAGCCATCTGTTGCCAAGTTTTTATGTACCTGGCCTGTTTTGACGAACGGGTTAAATACACACAATGCCGGTGAGGCCTTTATAAGGCAAACATTGAAAATTCCTGGAAATTTCAGCACCCCTCGCCTAACCACCAGCCAAATAAAACCTTTCACAGAATCACAACCAATAAAACAGATATTGGAATAGCGGGAAAGCGAACGAGGCAATCCACTTAAAACCCAATCCTCATGCTTGAATCGCAGAAAAATGCATTAAGTTTATTCTCTTTACAAACGTTTTACTTTTTAACTTATCATCATAGTTTTTAGATTTTTCTATCATTTTCGTAGTGGAGAGAGAGAGAGCGAGAGAGAGAGAGAGAGAGACCATTTGTGGAATAACTGTACTGAACGTTTTTAATTTCACGAACACGTTTTTCGAAAAGAATAAACCAGGTGTTGAAAACGTAAAAATAAAACAAAACTTAGAAAAACCCAAAACAAACAAACAAACAAACACAGAAAAAGAAACATATCAGGATAAAAATTTTAAAATATATGAAGGATAAGTAAATAAATGAATAAGCATAAAGTATATAATAATGACTATATAGATGGGTAGCCATCGCATATATCCCCACACTTCCCCATATAGTGAAGAGAAACTCATCCTCAGAAACACCAGTCCCTAGATATCTTTGACAATACCTGAGTCCTATATGTATAATAATTGCAAATAATATCCACAATAACAGCATAGGAATTGAGATGAAAAAATTGCTTAATGAAGAAAAAAATATCCACCCCTGCGGAGAGCCCCTCGCGCTCTACATTTTGAAGGACCCATCCACATCACTATGATAGATCTTTCAGTCACAAAAGTTTAATTTTCCTCACTCTAATGGTCCGTGAGGAGATGGCTGAAATTACTCAGTAGAAAATTTTAATCATCCACCCCCATGAGCAGCTCTACCCTAAAATTCCGAAGTGTTCATGCACATCCCTTATGACAGCTAGGTTTATCAGTCACCAAATGCAGCAGATAGCAGAAATTACAATGTAAATAAATTAGAAGCATCCGCCGTCCCTCGTACAGCCCAACCCCAAGGCGCACTGAAATTCCGAAGTGCCCATGCACATCCCTGATGATAGGTCTATTAATACCCCAAGTTTCAACTTCCTCACTCTAATGATCTCGGAAAAAATGGCGAAAATTTCTAACGCAGAGTCGCACTGACACACGAACGCACGGACGGGCGGGTTAACATGATCATCGACTTTCGTCACAAATAAATAAATTATAATAATAATAAAAATAGATATTGATAACGACTTTTGTTTTTTACTTATTTTCAGGGCATAGACACACTGAGCGAGGACACGGTGTCGTTTCACTACGTGGACCCTGGAAGCATGTATCTAATGCATTTCCTCCTGTACGATATCAGACGACCTGCCAGCTGATGGTGGACTTGAGCGTATAAATAGATTGTTTTGATGATTGATATCAATAGAGAGATTTTAAAAACAAAGGGGGGGGGGGGGTGCGCCACCCTCCCAAGCTCTCTCTCTCTCTCTCTCTGTATTTGTGCGCACGCGCGCGGCGTGTGTCTGTGTGTGTGTGTGTGTGTGAGAGAGAGAGAGAGAGAGAGAGAGAGAGAGAGAGAGAACATGGACAAAACTTTGTAATTTTGTCCATGGAGAGAGTAAGAAGTTCCTACTGAAAAATGCTGAGGACCAACGTTACAGCCGATACTTGAATTCGAATTGGACCGGAGCCACTCGTGATAGTACTGTAATACAACACTGGAATTCAATTCCAAGGACCTTAGCACGCATTGGCTGCTTGGTATTACATTTAACGAATGTTCTGTAAGAAACAACTTTGCTAACATATTTTGAAATTTCTTATACGTAAATAAAGCAAACATAGACAATAGTCAGTGAAATAAAGGACCTGAGAAAGAAACCAAGGTCCATTTCCATGGACTATTACTTTCCCTACGTCCCTTTTTTGTAGTGAAAATCTCGGGTGGGGTGTAAGCATGAAAGGAATAAATAATTATAATATTATAATATAATAAATAATTGTAATATTCTTTTATGACACAAGGTTACTCTGCAATTTATCTTCTTCAATTTATGCTATGGAATATCACCCAACTAGCCTGTTGATCTCTCAAATGACGGTTAATCGGTTTGTTAAATTACGAGTAAGCGCCTCCTCCCCCTAAATGTCACACCAGCATGTTTCCAAATGATAACTTTACCGCAGAAAAATGTCCAGTGCCAAGAGAAAGCCATTTGGGGAACATGTTTGATCACGCCATGACGGACTACTCTCTACCAGGGTGGTAGATATTATAGGCACATTTTCCATATTTTGGAAATGTGGAAATGTGCCTATAATATCTGCCATTATTAAATTGACTCCCCCATGAAATTTTGACTCCGCCAACAAAAATTCATAAATCTAATTTTATTTGAGTACATGGCTCTTATCTTGTGGTATGCATAATTATATTTAGTCACCATATCATGATATTCCACATTGTGACGAATATTTTGTTTGTATTTGAAATATTGGTGGTGGAAATTTTGGTGCAAATTAATACTTTTTAAAACAAATATTCATCGTACTACCTGTAGGATTTGGACTACCATGTCAAAATGCTACATTTTTTAATTTTATCTCAAGAAATCACCCCCTTGGCCTTTTTATTGAATTCTTCATAAATAGCAAAATGATTGAATCCCTGAATCAAATTATTGAAATTATCAGAAATTATCAAATTATCAATCAGACAAGATAAAAGTCATATGGTCAAATAAAATAATAGGGCCTATTTATGTATGACGTTTTGTGTTTATGGGGGGGGGGGGGGGGGGGTCGGGGAGTAAAAATTTCATGTGGGATTTTCATTATGAAAATTTGACTCTAGGAGTCAGATTTTCATGTCACACCGGTACATACTTTTATTAGAGACAACTGGTGGAGTGGTGTGATGCAAACAGCTTGGTTTATTTCAAATGCTAGCAAAACAAAAGAATTAGCGGTTAGACTTTAGAAAGAACAAATATCAAATCACCAAGTTACTTTAAAGATGCTGAGGTACAAAGAGTTGACGGGTTAACACTTTTAGGGGTCTATAGGGACACCAAATTTGTGCCAGTTTAAGGCCCCATTCCCATAGACACCATCGGTCTATGTAGATCGATCCAACTCTGTGGGGACTCTCGCTGAATGCAATCATGAAACGTCTTCTCGAGCAGCTAGGAAGTAATACTGACAGGGGCGGATCCAGAGATATTTTCTGACAGTCTTCCAAATTATCTTTGTTGATCCATCCTCCATTTCTGACCGTCTTCCGACAGAAAAAAATAGATACCCGTCAATGTAAATTTTAAAATCTGACCGTCTTCCGGTAGACCCAGAAGACGGTCTCAATCCGCCCCAGTATTACTGGCTCTGACCATAGGGTGTACCAGTACAGGTACCGGGTAGTCTGTTATAAATTCATTGTGTTTCAGATGTTGTCGACAGCGACAAGTCAGTCACACAGTCTCAACTAACGCAATGTCGCTCAGTTTTTGAGTACTTGAATAGTTTTTAGCCGTCACCAGCAATATGAGCGGACGGATATTTTGGGCGCGTTTAGGTGTTTTCTTTGGTTTGTAATAAATTAACTGTCTGGAATATTTCTGTTTACATGCCTCGTTTTCTCACTCTTTTATAATATTTCTAAAATCTGTATCGATATGGATGATATTAGTAAATTGTCATCGCCTTAACGTAGTGAAATAAGTCAGGTGATATGTGTAGAGTTTGCATTAAAAATGCAAAATTGCTGAGGTAGCTAGACAAGTTATTACTTAATCCAATCACTTCTCTGATATTTACATCTCCCCGTTAGAATGTATCACTGACAACCGAAGTCGACAGCAAAATCGACTAAATGAATATAAAACATAGTCTTGTGTGATGTGATAATAAAATCTATAAGCCTGATGGCGCTGCCATTTGCATTTGTCTAACTTTGGTTTTGGCAATGACAATGCATATCGCAAATGACAATGACAATGCATATCGCCCTCATATCGGCCTATCGAAAGACTCTAGCTCCTCGACACTGAGACAGTTTGGTTAGCATAAACAAAAAAGAACAAGCACTCGCTGTTAAAAATGTGATTTTTGAGTGGAGCACTTAAGTTTCTATTACACCACCACACACTTTAAATTTTATTTGTAACCTCCCTCTATTTCTTGATCTCCCACATCTCTGCGTGGGGCAAGTAGATTTTCAGACCTACTTGACCGACATAGTAAGCGTCTGAGAATATTTTGACATGCCCTTATCATCACTAAGGCCATATATCATTTTATTTAATTTTGTTGGCATACAAACTTAAATTTTCAATCAGTAAACCACCTAGATAGTGGACAGCACTGGTAATAAATATCAATTAAACATATAAAGGCCTATGTACTATATGTTTTAATTCTGGGTTTATAATAGGGGCCTAATCGTGTTTTCCACAAAGATGGAAGTCATTTAGAACATATAACTATAATAATTTTCTTGTTGGAGAAACCTACAAAATCTACCTTTTTAGGTTCAAATTTTTAAAATATTCTTGCCCCCCCCCCCCTTGCAGAAACACCCATGGCTAAACATGGAAATTCAAAAGTAAAAAGTATTTTCTTTATCAAAAAAGTCTAGTGAAACGATAAAATTTTTTTATTATATTACACACTCACAATTTTCATAAAAACTTGTAAATTTGCCCAAAATCTTATTATTATGTTTCAAGAGGCCAACATCGTGTACTATGGTCAGGTAGGCCCTATTCTTTGATTTGCTGTTGCTCGTTAAATCACATGACCTGTCTTAACAAACTTTGATATCTACGCAGGTAAAGTTTACAGTAGGCCTAATTTGTTAAGCTATCATTTGCCATGTTTTGGTCTCGTGTGGCATTAGTGTAATACCATACCCTGCAAATGTAGCTGACACTGAATACAGGTAATTGAGTCTGATTTGATTTCCATAGGTAAAGTTTCATATCTCTCTTACACCCCATTTCCACAGATTAGATCGACCTACTTTAGATCGACCTAACTCCCTGGGGGTTCACGCTAAATAGCTGTCAGCCGGGCGGACACGAAAGTTAATTACCCCCTTCCAGCTTGTCGTAGGCGGGACGGACATTTAAGTCGGCTTATCTGATAGTAATCTAGTAAGACTCCCCGCGGGGATAGATCGATCTAAAATCTATGGGAATAGAGCCTTAGGGTGTATTCCCAGAGGTTTAGATCGATCCAGGGATTAAGATTTAGATCGACCTAACTCCCTGGGGGTTCACGCTAAATTGCAGTCAGCCGAGCGCGCACCATAGTTAATTACCTCTTTACAGCTTTTAGTAGGCGGGTCAGACGCTTAAGCCGGCTAAGCTGACAGTAATCTAGTGAGACTCCCCACAGGGATAGATCGATCTAAAATCTATGGAAATGGGATCTTGTTTGGGGGTGGCCGGCTCATGTCTTACACCCCATTTCCATAGATTAGATCGACCTACTTTAGATCGACCTAACTCCCTGGGGG
>NW_019775857.1:1614605-1644498 GCF_001039355.2 Lingula anatina
AATACCGCAATTTTTAACATAAAATTAAGGTTCGAACATAGCCAATGATGTTTTGTAAATAAGAACTTGCAAACTTATATTCATTTAGAAAAGTAGACCTAATTTTGATAGCGGAAGCATATTCTGTCGGGGGTTAAATATTTTCTGGGCGAGATTCAGTGAGTCGTCTGTCGCCATGTTGTCACTCGGAACTACTCCGATGTCTCCGCACTCGACAATAGTATGGAGCTTGCGGAATGAGCCGAGGATTGCCGATTTCCATGTTGTTGTATTCATACGACTCCTACTTGACGAAAACGAGGCGCGATACCCGGATGACAGGTAGGCTTACAAAATTTGTGATGGGGTATGATACTCTGTAATGCGATCTGACACACACCTTGAAAACGGGTTGTGTGGTCTGATATACCGGTTTATTCTGGATCTGTAGGTGCTGAGTCTGGTAGTTGGGTAGGCCTGATTACTGTTCCCCGCAGGGACGACGTGTGGGGAGGCGGAGAGACTATTAAAAGATTAGGCGGTTTTTCTTTCATGTACGTCCGCCATTTTTAGGTCACCGGCTTTGTAAAGCCTGGCTTAATTCGTTGAGAATGCGCTCTAATAATTCTGATACGAATTGTGTAAGATAACTATAAAAGTGCCGTATTAAGAATTATCGGCTTGTTGTTTCACTTCAGTAAGATGTGAGAGAGGTGTCTCGCCTCTGTATGTGTTTGACCTGTAGGGCCGATTGTACGTAATACGCACAGAGCGGCGTAATACGCACAGAGCGGGGAAATAGAAAAAGGGGGAGGTTGGACTGGTTGCAGAAAGCGCTTTTCGGTCAACAAGTGACCTTCATCAGCTGCAGAGTCCTAAAAAAAGGGGGGTTTTAGGGAGGGGTGGTCAGTACTGTGTATAACGCTATGGTTATCACAGGAAGGAGTGTTCGTCCTGGTATTGTCGGACTTCCTCCGCAAAGGTGTCTCGACTTTGTGTGTAACTGCTTATGCAGAGCAGGGTGCACAAATGTGCTAGGACGTCTCGTCCTTACAAAGGTGTCTCGCCTTTGTGTGTGTGTCTGCTTGGCAGATCACCGTTTGGAATGTGGCACATAAGTATCTCGCTTTTGTGGCTGTGGTGCTTACAGATAGCGGTACAGTAGAGGTGGTGAGGACAGTCACCTGCGTTGCCTGTGGTCACTATTGTGAGCTAGCGGGTTCAGACAGCGACGTGTTGATTGCTCAATAGTCGAGTAAGAACATTTTAGTGTTTAGGCCTACTCAGAATAAGATCACTTAGAATGTCCTCACATTGTGCGACCTAAGTTGAAAGTGCAATTTCGTCGGTAAATTGTGGGGAACGTGTTTGAATAAGCAGGGCAGACTAGAGTGACTCACTAATAAGTGTTAACTTTGGGTCCATATTTTTTGACATCGTCCATCATGAAAGGCTACATTATGAACTTTGCTCGAGGATAGTGTAGGCCGGTATTGCCCAAAATCTTATTATTATGTTTCAAGAGGCCAACATCGTGTACTATGGTCAGGTAGGCCCTATTCTTTGATTGGCTGTTGCTCGGCTCTGTTAACTCACATGACCTGTCTTAACAAACTTTGATATCTACGTAGGTAAAATTTACATTAGGCCTAATTTGTTAAGCTATCATTTGCCATGTTTTGATCTCGTGTGGCATTAGTGTAATACCATACCCTGCAAATGTAGCTGACACTGAATACAGGTAATTGAGTCTGATTTGATTTCCATAGGTAAAGTTTCGTATCTCTCTTAGTGTTTAGGCCTACTCAGAATAGTGAAATAAAGGCCAAGAGGGTTGTTCAAATGCAGTGTAGAGAGACAGCGTCGATCACTAAAATATCGAGATAATATCCGCAAGAGTGGTAATTGAGGGGCTTTTCGGTCAGATTATCTTGATTTTCCAAAAATATTTCAGAGAGGTGCAGCGCAAGAAGGTTTTTAAATCCAGAGAAAATGCCGTTTACCCCGGGATAATTGGTTAGATATGAATTTTGGCGCCAAAATCCTCTTTGTGTACCTTTAAGTCACTTGCGTTTGTGGGGAAGTACAACAAAAATAATTTCTAGTTGCTCGACCGCAAGAATCACTTGCGCCGGGCAAGTAACGCACTTAGGTATGTCGAACCCTGCAGCATGACTCAAACATATTAAATTTTTAGAAAAAACGTTAGTCTGAAATGAAAAAAAAAATCTATTGACCATGTCGGATCAATGAATTCACACATTTTGAAAAAAAAAAAAAACTACTGGTCAGCACGAAATTTTACTGGTCGTGGGCGTCGGACCAGTGATTAACATCGAAGTCTGCTATATATTTATAATCTTTATATTTAAGATGTTAATTAATTAATTTACTTTATTTCATTTTACATATTTTGTAAAATTGTAAAGTCTACCGAACATTTTAAATGGATTGAGAATGTAATTAAATAAATAAATAAATAATTATTATTACTACTGATTATTATTATTATTATTATAACGTAATCTACAGATACATACAGTTAACTGGGTGAATGTCTGTTTCAGCCTGTATGGACGTACAATGTAGTAGTTCCCTTATGGCACCCAATAGAAAACAATTCAAGATATTTGTCTTAACAGCTGTTATATTCATTGTCCTGTTGAACACATACGTTTACTACGCAGTCAATGGTCCTGGTACGTAATGATGATGTTAGTTTATTTATTTGATAAGAATTATAATCAAGATATTTGAAGTTTTAATTTAATATAACAACATATAGAAAGGCATATGATAATCATTCAAAATGGAACAAATATTGTACATGGATTTTCACAATTTCGTGACTACCATTTGTCTCATTCCAGGTACTTCACTTTCATTAAATCATAAAAAAATATATCATCCTCGTTTACTTTGTTGGATTCTCACTACCAAGAGAAACTTTAAAACGAAAGCGAAAGCGGTGAAAGACACATGGTCCAGGAGGTGTGATGTCAGATTATTCGTTGCTTCAGACAAAGACGACGCTTTAAACACAACAGTCTTCAACATAGTAGACTCTAGAGAGACTTTGACACAAAAAACGTTCGCCGCATTTGAGTATGTCTACAAGCATCATATCAATGACGCGGATTGGTTTCTCAAAGCAGACGACGATACATACATCTTCACAGAGAACTTACGTCACTTACTGACGTCATACAATCCAGATCATCCTTGGTTCATTGGTTTTCCCACTCAATTATTCTTATCCTCTCCTTACATGAGCGGGGGTGCGGGATACGTCATTAGTAAAAGTGCTTTAGAAAAATTTTACCGAGTGGGATTAAGTCAAAAGCTCTGTCCAACCACAGGACGTTTTGAAGACAAGGACTTCGGGGAATGTTTATATAAAATCGGTGTTAAGACTGGGAAATCACAAGATGCAAATCATAGGACACTTTTTCATCCCTTTCACCCCGTCACAATGATAAATGGAGCTGACCCCAACCTTCCAAAGTGGTTTTATATATCTAGGTATCCGGGCCTGGCGGGAAATACCAGAGTGAGAAAATAAAAAATGCTTTTAATAATAGTACTCAGAGAGCAAAAACCTGCGAATCATAAAATAAAAAAAGATCTATCAATATTAATTTGACCTCCAGGGTCCAGTTTTATAAAGGGCGTTTAGCACTAACCAGCGTAAAAGCCTAACCAGTTGTTAAATTCTCTAAACACCGGTTAACTAAATGATGATTAAAACTGTTTTAACGGGCAGTTAAGCAGCCGGTTAGCAAAACGGTGTTTAAACAGTTAAACCAGTGGTTGCTTGCTATGAACAACTTATCCAGACCATATTTGAAAATGAAATTACCCAGAATGCATGATGTTGCTATAAACAACCAAAAGACCCATAATACATATAACTAACATACACATAGCCTAACCTTTATAGTTGTCTTCACACAATCTTTGACATGAAGGTTGAAAAAAGATACCAAGGAAATGATTCTGTGCCTAAAATTCTGAGGTAATAAGGTGTGATTTTTATCATTTTCTAGAGCAGGATCATTAAATTATATTAAATATTTTCCAAATATGAAATTTCCTTTCAGTTATTATACCAGAATTGAAAATATTTCTTCAAAAACTCTCTTTCTTAATCTTACAAACTGATATCTTTTACTTGAGGGTTCCTGACAAGTCTCAGGAGATTTGTCATATTTATCCAGCGTTTAAGTAATTTAACTGCCCGTTTGGAACGTATAAATTTAAACAACAGTTTAGGAGATTTAACTGTTAGTTAGTGCTAAAGGGCGTTTATGAGACAACCGTACGGTTAAAATTCGTTTAAGCTAGGACGCAATATTCGTCCTAGGTTTAAGTTAAGCGCTTGATTCAAGTATTGGTTATTGCTAAACGCTCCATATAAAACTGGTCCTATAACTTGTACTTCTTGTGTGCATGCACAAAATTGCGTTATTATGTCCAAGTTGTGTGAAAACAAAGGAATAAAAGTGTGCTGAAAATTTGGATAATTAACTTGAAAGTTTTTTCAGAATCCAGTTGTGTTGTTAAAGAATGTTGCTAATTCTTGTTAAAGCTCTCTGATATGCAAGTTATCCTCTACCAGGGCCACATATAGCTTTTTTTTTTACTAGATGTATATAAACATGTCTCTATAGTTAAATGCTGGACGTATATGCACTGTGAGGCCCTGGTGGGGGTATATGCAAACCAACGTATTGTAAATATTTATGTTAGCTTTCATTTATTGTCTTAAATTTCGTTAGGGTATAGCAATTATAAACACATTCCTTTGTTACGTCAACAGATTACTAATGGGCTTTGTGATCTGCTTGCCAGCACACAATCATTTATTGCCGAACATAAGTCCCAGGCCTGTCAATGAGGTATTCCCAGTGTGTTGATAAGCCAATTCTAAAATATTCAATATTCTAAAATATTGCCAGTATAAAAATTAAACCCGGTTATCCTGGGTCTATCATCTATGTACAAAAAAATCTATAACATTATGGCTTCTATTGTCGGGCACACACACAAACAACACACACGCACAAATGAGCAAAGCAATAGACTTGAAAAGTATTTTTCGACAGTAACAAGTAGTATAAAGATCTGTTGTTTTATAAAAGCCTTTCGTTGTCAACAAACCAGTTTGAACATTATCTAGTTCCCAGAAAAAAAAATATGGTTCAATGTGGCCATACAAATCGACTTGTATTGAATCAGCGATCACAAAGCCTGTCCGTAATTTCCCCGAAGTGAACACGCTTAGATGTGGCCTGGTCACAAACCACTCTCTAAACCCCTCACAAAGCTTTATCCCAACCGCTATATTGATTTTATAATTTGACCTCCTGTGCATTGCCCGCTACATACGAGATAAAAATACATAAATAACCTTGCTTTAAACTCATTTCAGGGCATTGACACACTGAGCGAGGACACGGTGTCGTTTCACTACGTGGACCCTGGAAGCATGTATCTAATGCATTTCCTCCTGTACGATATCAGACGACCTGCCAGCTGATGGTGGACTGGAGAATATCAATAGACTGGTTAAATGGCTAGAATGCATAGGAAATTTTTAAGACCTGCCAAGGGCTCAGTAGTAATACGGTGAAACGGAAATGCCGTAGGCCTATATTTTTTTCATATATACAGATCAAAATATGATATTGCTAAATCGATTGATTCATTTACACATATACCGTTATTGAGAATAGACAGGATACAAACGAAAGACTGGAAAAATCAATGGGTGGAGATGCAATTTTTTGCTCACTGACACTAAGAAATGAGGGGTTGGAATCGTATCGCAATCTTCCATTTAACACAGGAATTCACAAAGAGATTAAAATGTCCTACAGCTAATTAACCATTATCAGACATTGACGTTCGGGGAACGAAACATACCCTAGCCGTGCCCTCTGCCAGGGTGGCAGATATTATAGGCACATTTTCCACATGGAAATGTGGAAAATGTGCCTTTTATATCTGTCACTTTGGTACAGAGTACCCTAGGCGCTGGTTACAGGTCAAATAATGAGATACAAAATGAAATGTGAAATACTTCGGAAATACTTAGAGGTGGCTGGAACATCTCGGTTGATTATTCCGTTGATACATTTACTGATAATTACTTGCACAAAAATAACGCAAGTACGAATGGAAAAATGGTCAGAATAATGGACAGATTACATTGAACAGACATCTAGCAATATATGAAAGTAGACAGTTTTACATGGTTTGGACCAGATAAGAGAAAAGCAGACGACCTGCCAACTGATGGGGAACTGGAGAGTATCAAAAGACTGTTTATATGGCTGGAATAAATAGGAAATTTTTCAAAAGCAGACTTGGATAATTTTTATCTACTCCGATATTCAAGACACCACTATTACTGTCGGTATAGACGTTGCTTGTATATCACTCTCAAGAAACCGAACTATTTCAATTTCGTTTAGATTGAGAGACATGGGGGGACTTGAATATTTAACAATAGATAGACAACATGTAAACATTGTTAAAGAAACTGCAAAAGAAATGATTGAAAAGGGTTGAGAAGAAATTCTGTTGGACTCGGTCTTCAAAGTTCAAGCCTATTTCCCAGAACAATTGACAACTTATATATTTATATATTTTTTCCTATGTTGAATTTCTTTTATTCGGTTTAAATGTTATTTTTATGCAGTAATAGTTACGTAGATTAAAAAATTTTTTTTTTAGTTTTAACTATTTATTGAAGTTTTTAAAAATGTTATTGCAGTATATACTTTGCAGTAGAAAGACAGTGTTGAAGATGGTTTGGGTGATAGGGGGGCATAAAAATTTATTCATGATGACAGCACAGAATGCATTGGATAGAATAGGATTCGTGGGGGAATTTGAATATTAAAATTTTGACCCAAAACAGAGAATTAAAGTAAGTTTTGGAGTGTTTTTATGGAAATGTAAAATCTTAATTTATGTGTTTCAAACACTTATCAGTCTGTTAGGATATAGTTGGTCTTTTTAGTATAATTTTTATAAAATCATACATTTACTGTAGATTTGATACTAATAAATTTAATTCTTTAATTGAATGAACATGTTTTTGTGTTTCCAGTTGTGTTTTCCAAAACAAATTACAAGTTTCATAAATATTTTTACCAAAACTACATGCCTGTGATATGAACAGTTGTCATGACAACCATCTAATTATCTATCTATCTATCTATCTATCTATCTATCTCACAGGAAAGATTGAAATCCAGACAGATTTTAAATATGCCTAAGTGAGATTGAAATTTCACATAGGGGTTCTTTTGCCTGCATGTAGGCCTCTATGTACTTTGAAAAACATTTTGAGAATAACTATTATGAACATGTTCTAGAATGTAAAAATGAACTAAAATGTTTGTCAAAGTACATGTGGGACTGATATGCAGCCAAAAGAATCCATATGTGGGACAAAAAAATGAAAAAATGTTTTCTAATCCCTCAATGGAAAATGGGGATTTCAAACTGGCCTAGGCCGATTTATTAAAGGTAATATTGGTTGATATAACGTTAAATGGAACTAATTTGTTGGCCACCGCCCGTACTCAGGCTGGCTGACTGAAAAGGAACAGACTGGACTGGAGGAAAAGAAGAAAGTGCTAATGTAGCACTTTAAATTAACGTCACATACCCAACTCTGTCGGTGAATAGCTACTCAGCTAATGTTTGTACGTTCATTCTTTCCGACAAAATAAACTTTATTGTATTGTATTGTAACTAGAAAAGCACTCCGAGAGCGCAGACCTCCGCCAAGGCAGCAGTTTTTATTATTATTATTGATTATTGATTGATTATTGATCCGGATCACCACCATCTAATCATCTGTTCCTTGGCCCACTTCTGACAGTTCCTGAAAATTTCTTCAAAATCGGTCCTTAACTTTTGTAGTTATGTTGATGACAGACAGACAAACAGACAAACAGGGGTGAAAAAATAATTAACCTCCTTGGCGGAGGTTAAAATCATTTTAGAAAATGTCAGAGGTTTAAAATAAAGTTACAATTATAACGTGACCGAGTGACTAATGAAGAAACTCGTTCATTAGGTTAACTGTATACTTCTGGAAATGTAATGTTGGCGTTTCTTTCACTTATGCAAACTTAAGATGCAAACGTCTCTTTCGAAAGGATTTAGAATCGGAATAAGATCGTCTTGGGAACGCGAGAATTTGCGAGATTGTAAGATGGCAGAGAAGAAACAAAGTGCAGCGCACGAAATCACTTACTATTTAAACGTAGAAAATTGCAAATTGGTAGCAGTTAGCATCGTTATTGGGTTTATTATATATCATGGATTTATCCACCTGAAAAATGGTAAGTTTTCATGAAATAACTTTTTAAACATTTGAAATGCCGTGTTTTTTTGATCCCGTCATTTCGATTAGAGTGTTAACTGTTGTCCAGTTTGCTGGCGATTTAGTGTTTATTCAGCTGGTTTTGACGTGTTCACAAATCTCAGTTTTTGTGAAAACGCATTTGAATTCAGCAGTGATTCATACAATATGGAAAAATTTTTGGAAAAGAAAGAGAATCTTTTCATAGATCAAATATTTTAGTTCAAATCTGAGACCCCCCCCCCTTGGCCTCTGTTTTCGTTCACGCTCCATACTTATTACCGAAGGTAAGGCCTCATAACACCCAGTGCTACAGACTCTTGAGGCTATAAATATCAATATTCTGGTGAAATACAGTGTTCCTACATTTCACCTTGTAGTCTACCACCTGCAATTGAATGAATGCTTTCTGGTTCACACATCAGTTTGATATTGTTTTGATCTGTTTTTTTAGCTGTGTCTCTGAGCCTGTCTAGTTTCTAACACAGTGTCATGAGGTTTTACCTGCTTAGTATGTAAAGTTGAAAAGTGACACCACCCCCTCCCCCACAATATAAAATTCTAAAAAAATATGTATTATCAATGTACTGTAGTAAATATGTTGCAGCTACTAGTATGATCGCAGACCTGTTCATCTACATTTTGTACAAGGCTTCACATTCTCTTTCATTTTGTCTCAGAATTAGGAAATGATTGGCAGATCATAGTAAAACTTTCAGCTATACAAACCCATATGTCTCAAATTGTCAATTGGTGAATCAGAATGGTCTAAAAGTTGGGATCTTAGCTAGGCTTATTATTCACATTAAAGGGATAATAACTCTTCGTTTCGGCCAAAAAATGAATTTTCCTGGAGTAAACAACAATTTTCCCATACTTACCAATGGTTAATGAATCCATTTTTACATTCAAAGTTGGTCCCTGGTTTTTTTCTAAAAAGTTTGTTATTTTGTTAAAATCTCTTAAGAGATTTTAACAGAGTATAGCCATCAATGGAGGTCACGTGGTCTAAAGACAAGCTCAGATATCAGAATAATAGCTATAACTGCCGTTTTGTGGTAAAACAGAATATATTATATTTCTATGAGTTATTCAAAATGTTCTTATTGTGAAATATAGATCTCATACGAAGAGTTATTATCCCTTTAAATGATTGGGTAATCAAAGTCAAGATCCCACTTCTCACATATTACCCCAGATGGTAGATGTCTGCGATTTTATAGCCATATTTTAGCACATAAATATCTGTACTAGTTAGTAATTTTGTGGCATATTTCCAGGGAGTGACTCCTGCCGGTGGCTGCTGAGTGATGGCAGGTTCCAGGGATATAACGCTTGGCAGCCTTATGGTTGTATGATGCACAAATACTCCAAGAGGTCAGTGACCACAAATCTGAGACTAACTTTAGCATAGCAAATTCCTAATTCATTTGCTAAATAAAGTTTAAAATTTCCCACAGTTAACACTATATGCATCATTGGTAAAGTTCAAAATATTGTTTTGGCAACAGTGGTATATTTATTTCTTTTGAAAGGAAATTCACTTCTAGAAAGAGTTCAGATAAAAGGTGTCCTTTGATTTTAGTTACCTTTATACAGCTATTTACAAGGCATGGTAACTCTTAGACATAAACATTAGTTAAGAAAATTTTAGCCTGTTAAAGTCCATTGTTGATTGAAGTCATCCCTTTTATGTACAGACAAACCAGGGATATAAATATGTCATTAAATCAATAAAATTTGAGGTAAATGTAATTGATAGCAAAAGCCCCAACATGGTTAGTGCAGGTTTCTACATCATGGCACATCAAATCATCATGATCATGAACATTTAATTATTAATGATCACCCAGACTGTCATTAAATTCCCTGTATTGTTCTTAAAACTCAATAGGAATTGATTATCCGGGCCCTAAGCTACAAAACATTTGAACAGTTTATCATCAATTGATGAAGAAATAATTGGTACACAATGGCTGTTGTTGTTTTTCATTATATTATACTATTATACTAGTTATTATAATTTTGTTTTTCCAGTGAATCCAGAAACTGTATGCATTACATCTCATACTGGGGCCATTCCAGCCATTTTGCTTTTGTTGGAGATTCTCGCATACGACAGCTCTACTATGAGTTTGTTAATGTACTCAGTACAGATGAATTTAAAGTAGAGAAAAAACACTCTGATGTTCACTTCAACGATAAAAACTTAAATTTAAAAGTGGTGAGTGGCAATTTTTATGTATATTTAAGTAGTGGAATTGTTTCACTCTTTGCTACCCAATATATTGAGAACACAGCATTACTTGTCTGTTAATTATGTTCACTGTTATTCTTCAGCATTGCAGGGATCCTTGGACTGTTGAAATGCAAACAGTTGTTGATAAATTTATTTATTTATGAACATGATTGACTTTTTGATAGAAACATTTATGAAAGAGTATATACATTGCACTGCTTATTATTAAATGAAAAAAAAAATTAAATTTCAGAGATCCAACATCATTGTGAGCTAAATTGCATATATCATACTCAAGGGTTTTTTATGTTAGAAAATGAAGTCGATCATTAGGCACAAGAAATACATAATATGATAAATGCATACAGAAATACTTTTACATTTCAATTTATTTCAGGATTTTTTGTGGTATCCATTTGTGAATCTTTCCATGTACAATGTTTTTAAAGCATGGAACAAATCAGATGATCATCTGCCCAATTTCATAGTGGTTGGCAGTGGCACAGTAAGTGACAGTATTTNCTATGAGAATGGGGTGTAACTTTAGCATAGCAAATTCCTAATTCATTTGCTAAATAAAGTTTAAAATTTCCTACAGTTAACACTATATACGCATCATTGGTAAAGTTCAAAATATTGTTTTGGCAACAGTGGTATATTTATGTCTTTTGAAAGGAAATTCACTTCTAGAAAGAGCTCAGATAAAAGGTGTCCTTTGATTTTAGTTACCTTTATATAGCTATCTACAGGGCATTTAGCAATAAGTTTCTTGCATGGTAACACTTAGGCATAAACATTAGTTAAGAAGATTTTAGCCTGTTAAAGTCCATTGTTGATTGAAGTCATCCCTTTTATGTACAGACAAACCAGGGATATAAATATGTCATTAAATCAATAAAATTTGAGGTAAATGTAATTGATAGCAAAAGCCCAAACATGGTCAGTGCAGGTTTGCATCATGGCACATCAAATCATCATGATCATTAACTTTAAATTATTAATGTTCACTCAGACTGTCATTAAATTCCCTGTATTGTTCTTAAAACTCAATAGGAATTGATTATTCGGGCCCTAAGCTACAAAACATTTGAACAGTTTATCATCAATTGATGAAGAAATTATTGGTACACAATGGCTGTTGTTGTTTTTCATTATATTATACTATTATACTATTATAATTTTGTTTTTCCAGTGAATCCAGAAACTGTATGCATTACATCTCATACTGGGGCCATTCCAGCCATTTTGCTTTTGTTGGAGATTCTCGCATACGACAGCTCTACTATGAGTTTGTTAATGTACTCAGTACAGATGAATTTAAAGTAGAGAAAAAACACTCTGATGTTCACTTCAATGATAAAAACTTAAATTTAAAAGTGGTGAGTGGCAATTTTTTATGTATATTTAAGTAGTAGAATTGTTTCACTCTTTGCTACCCAATATATTGAGAACACAGCATTACTTGTCTGTTAATTATGTTCACTGTTATTCTTCAGCATTGCAGAGATCCTTGGACTGTTGAAATGCAAACAGTTGTTGATAAATTTATTTATTTATGAACATGATTGACTTTTTGATAGAAAAATTTATGAAAGAGTATATACATTGCACTGCTTATTATTAAATGAAAAAAAAATTAAATTTCAGAGATCCAACATCATTGTGAGCTAAATTGCATATATCATACCCAAGGGTTTTTTATGTTAGAAAATGAAGTCGATCGTTAGGCACAAGAAATACATAATATGATAAATGCATACAGAAATACTTTTACATTTCAATTTATTTCAGGATTTTTTGTGGTATCCATTTGTGAATCTTTCCATGTACAATGTTTTTAAAGCATGGAACAAATCAGATGATCATCTGCCCAATTTCATAGTGGTTGGCAGTGGCACAGTAAGTGACAGTTTTTATTTGTGTCTCATCTTTTGTCTCAGCATCTGCTCCCTTGGGTAGAGTTAATATTGTTAACTGCAGCAGTACTTGCTGACGAATTGAAAAGCCAAGATTTATTTCCTTTTCTGCTCACAAATGAACTATACTTGGGCATAAGATATTTTTGTTAATTTGCTAATTTGATTTAAAGATTCAAATGGGTCAATTACCATTGAAATAAGAGAATAAATTTTCAAAAGGTAACTTAAGGAAGACCATCTTGAAATTGATGATTTATGTTGACTTGAGCAGTTAAATACCAACATGTTTAATGAATATTTCAGTGGAGCATTAAATATTTCAATGCAAGCGAGGCATCACTTGTGAATTTTAAAGGTAAGCGTGTATAGTATTGAAGTATTATCAACATCTGTTCTGCAACATGGCAAGTTATTAACAGTAATTTCTTAAACTGGTGGTAGTGGATGGGATTTGTGAAATATTACACTTTTGCAGTTATTGAGAAATTAAATGAATAAAATCACTGAGTTGTGAAATATCAGCTTATTGATTGCAATTTTAGAATTTTATCATTACTATACTACTACTGTACAAATACCTATCACTGCAATTTCAGAAAGTTTTGATGATATTATCATTATTATTATTATAGTTCTGTTACTTAGAAATAAAAACAACAGATTTCTCCATAGGAAAGATTGGGCTTTGCTGGTAATGTTAGTTTATCATTTGTATACTTACTTTCAGCCAATTTAACAAAAATGAGACCTCTGTTTCGACAGTTACAAAGCAGAACAAAACTGATTTGGATGTTACAGGGTAAGTGGGCAAACTAGAGTAAAGATTAGCCCCCCCCCCCATCCCAAATGTAATTTGCACATGATCTGCAGTTTAAAAGAATGTCAAGTGCAATTTTAATCTCCCTTTCACTAATTTTGGATATAAGTAACAGGTTGTTAACAGATATACCTAATTTTAAATTTCATTGGCATATTTAATTATAAGGCTTTTTAATTATAATAAAATACAAGAAATTTCCCAGAGGGCAGGCTATTTAGTATTTTTTTTTAATCTCCAGATCCAGTGATAGAAGACAAGCTTGGTCCAAACAGATCAATGATCACCAATGAACAAATAGATGATTACAATAAAGCAGCCATCACTGAACTGTGAGTATTATTAACAGAAAATATATTTGTCCATTTATTTTATTGATCAATGAGAAAAAGGGGCATAAGAGAACAAAGATATTCAAATGATTAGTGATAACCTTAAAATGAATGAAGAATGATGAAAAAGGGGTGATTGAATCTGTAGCAATAAATTAATGAATTTAGGTGGACTGAAATGCACATTTGGTGATTCTTTTGAGTTAACAGGACTGAAGTGGAGTGGTGCAGTTAGCACTAAGTTACCCAAAAGTTAATACAGCCAAAAATATCACATTGCCCTTTTTGAAATGGTAATAATTATTGTTCCTATTATACAGGTTAGAATGACAAATTTGTCAGAAGGGCCATTCTATCATGGTTCTATATTTTGGGTGATTTGATTGCCTATTTCAACTGCAACACAGATTCTTTAACGCAACCCCAAGTTTTTAATGAAATAATCAGCAATTCTTTATACATCAGTTCTTTTTTAATTTTCATTTATTCGAATGAAGAGCTAGTGAGCATACTGATGCCTTGGGTGTTGATTTTTCTTTTCAGAGAGAATAGCGGTGCTCAGATTTGGAAGTCTTCCCGCCTCATTGCACAGGGCCACACAGAGGACTCCACAGATGGTCTCCATATAGGCAAGGTCCCCCTGGAGTGGGTAAGGAGCAGGGCTCACTCTTAATGAGATAACAATGGTTTCGGTAAAATAAATGGATATTCCTGAGGTAAACGATGTTTTTCCTGTACTTACCAATGGTTAATGAATTATTTCTCTGTTGTGGATTGTGTGTATGTGAGACAGAGCATGTCTGGTTCTTTTGTTCTCGCCCTCTGCCTTGGTTTAAGCCTTATGCAGCCAGTTAGTTTAACATTTGCTGTCCATGTCATCTAGAGACCAAAAATAATAAATTATTTATTAGAGAAAAAATTATATATAAAAGTAGATGATGAAATAAACTTAAAAAAGTAAAAAGGAAGAAAGTTGAACTATGCTGTCTCTGTTGACCAAAACAAAAAAAAAAATTTACATTTGCTATATTTTACATTGCAAATCTTGAGCTTATTTGAATTGCAATCTTCGTAAGATTAAAAAGACAATTCTGTTAATGTCATAAATTTGAAGTGTGAACAGCTTTTGAATTTCTTACCAATTTTGCACATGCGTGCCCTTTCGTAAGAAAAGCCAATTTTCTCTTTTTTCTAGGACACCCAAATATTGTTGAACATGTACTGCAATGACCATATGAACTTCAATGACGGCACATGCTGCAGTGATGCTGAACCCATCACAAAGGTGCAGAAGGCAACAGCATTGGTATTTGCTATATGGTATGTGTCCATTGTTTTGCGTGCTCAATTGTGTTTTGTGGTAATTCGAAAGGTTGCATAAAATAACTCGAGCCAAAAGTTAGTGTTTACCTAAAAGTTGAAACATTTTCATCTACTTCAAATTGAACAGAGTTGATAGTAGTCCATTGAAATGATGATATTGGATCTGGTTTACAAGCAGTGATAGAGCAAAAGTTACTTTATTTTAGTGCTCTTCTATACATTTATTCTGGATTGAATTACACCAAAAATTTAGTCTCCAAGGAAGGGACACTTTTTTTATGAGAAACTGGATTAGTTGTTTATCTTCAGGCAGAGTAAAAGGTCCTTAGTCCAAATTTTCTCTACGTCTCAGTCATGTCCAGGTTAAGTTTGGAGGATGTTCATAGAGTGATGTTAACTTTTTTCCACCCTAGGTAGACTAAGATATTTGAATATTGTCTTTTACTAAGATAAATTAAAACTTGCATGGGCTACTCTAACAATATCTTTAACTTCATTTCAGCATTGTACTTGCAGTTGTCATGGTCATTTACAAAAGAAAATCCAGGAAATCAGTAGCTAATGATGGTATGTAATTTTTTCCTTTAACCTTACATATGTGTGGTTGAACAAGCTAGATTTCAAATACATAGACTTGGTTCAGTTAATGTTTTTGTGATTTTTTTGTTGCTACAATTTGACACCCCCCCCTCTCTTTTTATACTCTCCCTAATTTTACTGCTAACCCTCTTTTTCACCTGATTTTTTTATTTCTTATGCATTTTGCTCCTGCCAATCCTGAGTTAACAAATCTGTCTTTTATCAGTTCTTTTGTAGGTTAAAAGTTTAGGTGTAAATTACGTAATAATCTGTTTTATTATTGGGTTAGGTTATATCACTGTGGTTTTATGACTAATGTATATTAATTTTTAATTTTTCTGTTAAAACTGTTGAATATTACTTCACCAATATGTTTTGCTTTATCCACCTGTTTACTTTTAATTGTTCTCTTCAATTAAAGAAATGTTATGAAGTGTTGAATAAGGTTAAGATATTTTTTTTACAACCTCTCTCTATAGTTAAGATATCTTTGTTATAACATTTTCCAAGATGTACTCACTGGAGGTTGTCAGTTTAATTAACTAGTTACATCTTCTAATTTTAGCTCTTGATTCTGAAACTTCTGCTCCCACTACCCCTCTGGTCATGTCTGAAAGTGCCTCTAAAACACCATCTGGTATTGTATTGTTGATTTCTATATGATTCTGATTCATAGCTTCATTCTTATACGGGCATTCCATGATGAGTCTGTATGTGCATGTGCATCTTCAGTTTTTGTTTTTCTATAGTCAGTCTTGTATTACTACTAAAGAATGTCCATATGAAAGTCAGACTAACAATTTGAGAAAGCCATAGAATAAAAATGAAAATGTAAATCTTGCATGTTATTTTGAAATAATTGTTTTAATATAGCATCATCAGGTATACATGTATATTATATATAGGGGATCCTTGCGCTACAGTGGTTTCCAGGTTCAACCTTTCATGGCTATGTCTCGTTTAAATTGTTGTTTTTATTTAACATTGTACAAATATGTGCTGGAACAAGTTGTTAATCACGACTTATAGTAATGGCCTAGTTGGAAGTAAGTTTATATGTCCCAGGTAAGGGCTTAAATAAGTCCGTGGCTGCAGTACTTTTAAGGTGTATTATAATATTGTATTAAGACTTACACCAAAATTCTGGCACATGGTAAGAGCTGAAGTCAAGGACCCCCTGTCATGTTACCTGTTAGATTGAAACACCTGTATTGGTTTCAAGAAGACTTGTTTATCCAGGAACAACTTCTTAGTGAACAGTGTCATCATGAAACCAACTTCAAAGTATGTTTATATTGCTTTACATTACTTTATTATTATTATTATTATTATTATTATTATTATTATTATTATTATTATTATTATTATTATATAGATATGAGTTGGATTTTATTTATGAATTTCATTCATATTATTTAAGATGTGTATAAACACAATTTAGAATAACTTTTATGCAGAGATTCCCTCATGATAGGTCACAGAACATATCAATATGTAATGGTCGCTTGTCTTTGCATGCTGGTAGAGCTTGCGTAATGACTGGTGTTTAACTGTCATTGACAGTTATTATATATGCGTGTTTTTTCTTTTTCTGAACACTTTTTCGTCAATGTGTTATCATATAGTCGTCAGCATAAGCCATAACCTGTACATAGTTTTTATTAATCAAATTATTGTGTTATGCAACTTGTAAGTTACTTCAGGATTTGACATTCTATTGTTTGATTGTAATTTTGAACAGTGATTCCGAACAAGGCAATATTGGGATATTGGGATTTGTGAAATTGGGTTTTAATGATCATGTATTGGAAAGGGTGTGCCATAAAGCATTTAAATTATTTATGAACATATGCTTCTTTTACGAACTAATTTATATGGCACATTGAATCTAAGAAGTAAAAGATGGAGTTGCCTTTTTATGAAGTAAAAGCAAATAACTGTTTTTACATTTGAATCAGTAATAAAGGGGTTCATATTATTTTATTTCTCTAAACCAAATAATTTGATTTTGTTGACATTTGGTGAGAATTGTATGTTTCAGTAAAGGCAAAGAAAAACACTGTTTTTTTTTGCTCATTAGTCATAAATATCAAGGTTGATAGGAATATTTTATCATTTTTATCCTCAGCAGCTGACTCAGACTCCACCACCCCTGGGTACTGTGATGTTATATATGAAGTGATGGTTGCCATGGCAAAGTTTGGGATCATAATGGCTTATAGCTTCCTATGTGACAGGTGGGGCTTGTTCATTAAAATATCTTGATTATCTTGTTAATTAAAATAAGAAAGAAAGAAAGGAAGGAAATGAAATGAAATGTTGTGAATTTTATATCAAGATAATTGGTTAATGAGTATGGCATGGTTTATTGTTTGTAGAATGATGTGCCTTTGGTCTGGACTCAGACCGCTGTCACATATAATGAAGACATTAGAAATGATTAATTTTCATTATATACTGTCTCATTGAGTTTTGTTTTGGCAAATGCCTTAAAGATTAGAAAAAATCTATGACTGTGAGCTGACTGTTAATTTTTTTCTCCATTTTTCAGGACCACATTTTTTATGAAAGAAAACAAGTTTTACACACACTCAAATTTCTTCCTGCCATTTGCATACATTATGATACTTGGGTTTTTCTTCACTGAAGACACTAAACAGGTAAAGAAGTGTTGCTGGTTTGTTATAGAAGGAAATCATAGTACTGTCAAATTTTAATTTGATTGAAATAGATAATGAATTAAATAATATATTAATTTTACAGTGATAATGAAAAAGTGATGAATAATACAAAATTCAAGACCAAATGATGAAAATAAGGTTTATATAAAGATAATAATGGAAAATGTATAGATTATAAATTAATAAAGGAAATTTGACTGTTATTCATATAAAGTGATAGTTAATAGATGATAGTTGAATAAAGTAAAATGAATTGATATTAATTTCATATTGATATGATAAATATAATAAATAATAGATACAAATGGGTAATGAAAAAGTTGTTTTTTCCTCTTCAGACCTCAGTATTGCACAGGGACCAGACAGATGAATGGAAGGGCTGGATGCAGTTGGTCATTCTTATATATCACTACATGGGA
This sequence comes from Lingula anatina, assembly GCF_001039355.2. Next base: position 1,633,277 of record NW_019775857.1, read on the forward strand.
GCCAGTAAAGTAAGACAGCATATATAACATATGATGTATTAGTTTGTCATTAATGTGAAAAATTTTACAAAATCGATTGGTTGGATCATGAAAAGGTTGGATAACTACATGTATGTCCATCAAAATGTTTGAACTGTATAGATGATGCAGTTGGCAAGAATAGTTTAAATCTGTTAGATTTGAGTATATTTAGCATTTGGTATTCTACAATGAGTCTAGAAATTTGCCCCAAAGAACATACACTGTCCAATAGTGCATTATTATGCCTCAGTTCTGCTTTTTAGTTTTGTTGGCTATTCTTATTATCATTGGTATTACTTTTATAATTAGTTTTCTGTTAAGCAGAGAATAACCACACAATTTAATTTATATTTTTCTTCCAGGCCTTGCCAATATACATGCACATACGTGTTTTAGTGTCATCCTACCTCTTTATGACAGGCTTCGGACACTTTTTTTATTTCTGGAAGAAGGGTGATTATGGCCTGTTTAGACTGTGCCAGGTGAGACCTTACTCAAATGATAAAATTTATTAAACAATTACTGGTTGATAATTGAACAGCTTCTCATTATAATTTAAATTGGGCAAGGAGATCAGTCTGGTAACTTTGTAACTTGATAGAGGACAGTGCTTTTCAGTCTTAGGGCTCCATGTGTTGCACAGAAATAACAGTTTGCACACTTATATTATGCTAGTTTTACTAATTAAACAAGATGTTTTCATTTCACTCAGCAAATGACAGCAAACATGTATATACAGCAGCCTTTCCGTAAACTCCATTATTGACATTGTAGAGATGTTTATATAAGATAGAAATAAATTTCATTTCTTACCTCAACAAGTTTTTGCATAATAAATGATATGTATTGCATTTGGTTAATAAGATGAAATGAACATCCATAAAAACTGTTTGAAGATGAGATTTATTAGTCAGTCAAACTGTTATTATTTGAGGCAGTTTAATTGCTTTTTTTGCAAGATCACTCAGACTAGAGAGAGAGAATTTCCAGTATGACTGCTTGTTTGTTTGCCCAATTTAATACAATGCTGGCCTCTTGAGTTGAAGGCGATATGGACAGTTTTACAGATCATTCCAAAGATTCAATGTTAGGTGAATTTGAAACATCAAAACATTGTGACGAGGATTATGGATGGTCAAATTCAAATTCATATATTTTTACAGTGTTTTTCTCCATGTTTCTGGTAATAGCATCATTCTTCAAATGTTTGCAATGCCTTGAGTTAGGGGAGTAAAAGAAAGGTTTAGCTGCTGAGTTCTAGGCTTTTGCTTTCAGTGTGGTCGCAGGTGCAGACACGGTCTCTTCTCCTGCAAAACAAGAAACAACAGTTTGCATCGTATCTGTGAAGTAAGTTAGTTTGTGCTTGGTTCACTCTAGATGTAGACATGTCTTGGGTTTTGAATTTGGATAAGATTTTCAAATGTCAAAACTGCATGAACTGGACTACAGGAAAGTGCCTTTGTTAAAAGACAGAACATGTTTTGCTATTTTGCCAATTTGGCTCCAGAATATTAGTTTCTTTAAAAAAAAAACTACCACTTTTCCATGATTTATCAATGTTGAATTAATTCTTAAAGAGCACATACAACCTAAAACTTAATCAACCAAAGACAGCTTCAAAACTTACCTTTAGTTGACTTATCAGCTTGGCTATCTGATTAAATCTCCAATACTGCATCTCAGCAGCCAAAGTTTGGGTTGGCCAAGTCAGTGTAACATGTAGATTGTGGTACTATTGCTAGGCCTTACCTAGGCTATGCTGTAGGATCCAAATTTGTTCATTTAAAGATATGGGGACGTATAGAAGTATATGTTACCTACAGCTTTGAGGTTACAGTAGTACCACAGTGCGGACTGGTGAGGGATATTGTTGCCATAGAAACCTACCAAGCAATGGCTCAGTAATCAATTCACATGTTTTATTACAAACTAACTTGCTTCAAAGGCAGAGCATGCTTTGTTTCTTGTTGATGTGTTATGTATTTGTTTAAGTCTGTACTTTTGTACATTCAGGGTTTATGTAAGGGAGACCCTTGTTTGACACAGCATATGATAACCACTGTTAAAATTGACTTCTGTCTGAAGGGAAATTACATGATTGATGGAAAAATGATAAATGGATTCTTGATTTAGTCTGCAATTCACCTGATCAAAACCCTGAATGTGCCCATGTGTGATATGTTATTTTGTTTGTGATTGCTTGAAACTCTGTCAGTCTTGATGAATTCTGATGTTCAGATTAATAAGTCAAGAGGGTATTTGTGGTAATTTAACATTTTAAGAGCATCACTGAAATATTGTTAAATCAATAGTAGCTATACTGGTTTAGGTAAATGTTAACTGTTTCAATTCGCCATGTGTAGAAAAGGTTTGCATCATTTAAGGTATGAAATACCTTTTTGGAAGATAAGACACACATATATATTTTTAAGGTGACAAAAAATAATATGGTTGTTTAAATCATTTTGAATTACAGGATTTCACTGCATTCAGCTTAAACCAGTCATATGCTGTCCCATTCTTTGACCTTTGCTTTAGTTTTGCCCAAATATTTAAGCTCCCTATCCTAGCAATCTGTGTTAAACATTTTAAAATTTAAAGTTGAATAGCAAATTAAATATTTCATGAAAAACTTAACTTTTTAGTTGTTATTTAGCCAGAACACTGCTGGTTTGAATAATTTTCAAGAATCCACTTAATATAACAGTGTGGAGCAGTAGGATTGTAGTAGGATATAAGCATGCCATAGAACTTGAACCACAGGGAATCTCATCACTATTATTTTTCCATTTCAGGTACTCTTCCGCATGAACCTACTAGTGGTGGTGCTATGTTTTGTGATGAATAGGCCATATCAGTTCTACTACTTCGTCCCCTTGGTTTCTTTCTGGTATATTGTTGTTTATATCACCATGGCAATATGGCCACAAGTAACAGAGGCCAAAACTGAAAGTAAGTGAATGTGTTTTCTTACAAGGTGGTGAATAAAATCTTAGGTTTATTTTGGCATTTATTAAACAGACTTTCCTAAGATATTTTTCTTGTGATGTTTTATTCATTTTATGAAAAATTTAACTTTCTGTTAAGTTGAAAGCTGACTTGATTGAACTTATGCCCTTTTAAAATAATTTGACAAACTTAAAGGACTGCCCTTGCCTAAGACATATGAATTGTCATACTTAAAAAAGTTTTCAACTTCTCATTTTTAGGTCATAGAAGACACTATTTATACATGATATTAAAGTTTGTAGTCTTGGTAGCTGTGATATCCTTGCTTTATCTCTCAGAGGTGAGGTTACAAAGAGATTTCATTATATATGGGCTTAGCTCAGACTACTTAAATCGTATAGCCAGTTTGTAAAGTTGACTAAAATTCAACCTGGGCCATTTTATGAAATGTGTTTCAGTTCAGTTGTTCTTTGACAGACTGTAATTATTATTGTTGTTATCCAAAGGTTTGCATAATTGTATATTTAAAGAAAAGAGAGAGGCTTCCCGTTCTACACAATTAAAAAAAAATTGGTTAAAACTATCAGTTTTGTTGATAGTATTTTGCTATGGATTGGAATATCCAAAAAGGGAGACATTGTTTAATTTTAACTTCTTGCAGATATAAAGATGTATTTCAGTCAAATGATGATTACTTTTTAGTCTTCTACCTTTATCTATTTTGCAGGTCTTCTTCGAGAAATTGTTCTTGTCTCGACCATTTAAGCCACTGTTTGTTCTATCAGATGACTCAATCCACGAGTGGAGGTTCAGATGGGAATTAGATCGTTTTGTGAGTGGTTGCCATAGTTACTTTATTGGACTTTACTGAAAGGAATAGTACTTTCTTTTTTGTCCTGAAATTCCCATCATCTTTTCAAATAGTCTGTTTTAATGTTTCTTTATGTTATTTTCAGTGATTTTTTGTCTAAAATTTCACAAACCTGTCACTTGAACTTTAAAAATTAAGCTTTAAAGCAAAATAAATTGTTTTTGGTAATCCAGAATTTGAAAACCTGAAAAATGATTATCACATAAGAAAAAATGTGTTTCAAATATGTTGATTTCATGTAACTTCTTTCAGAGTGTGACATATGGGATGATATTTGCTTTTGGTTACCTTGTTCTAAAAAAGATGGAACTTATAGATGACACCAACCATCAAACCTTGTTCTCACGGGGAGTTTGTTGGGTTGTTGTTTTACTATCACTCATAGGTTTAGCGGTGAGTTAAAAAAAATCTATTTATCCTAAAATGATGACGGCATAAGCATTAGTTGTACTTTTAAGTACAAACATCGAAATTTATTATTTCCCACTAATTCAAAATGTTGTCATGATTAATTTTGTAATATGATACTGCATTATTTAGCCCCTGCTAAAAGATTGTTTCAGTATTTGTTTAGAAATGTAGGATAGATAAAAAACATTATGTATTTTAAAAGTACTATTACATATATATGATTTAGCATATTACCTTTGCCATTTGAATATTTTCAGAGTTATACAACATTCTCAGTGCTATGTCGTTCCAAACCTGAGTGCAATGGAGTACATAGTTATATAGTTTTTATTCCTGTGAGTATGAAGATACAATTATGTGAAGTTTAACCTAAAAAGCAAAGTCTTCCATCAACTGGCAACAGTTTTTTTTTCCTTTTTTTTTTCTCATGACATCTCTCTAAAGTCTGCATAAACAAGGTGTGTGTTGGGGAGCCGTCTTGTTGTATATAAGAAATCAATAAGGTATGGGTAACTCAGTAACTAAACACATATTTGATATTCCTTTTGTCTATTGATTAAAAATCAAAATATTTTCATTTTTTTTCCTTTCTTTAAATCTTTTGTGTTATTAAGTTTAGACAGTCTAGATGTTACTGGACTAATTGTACATAACTTTGTCTATTTTCAGATCGTTTCATTTGTCTGCCTACGCAACATTCCTGGTTGGCTGAGGTCAAGATATAGCTCATTTTTTNATAGATACTTTGGAATACTGTCAGAAAATATCTCTGAGTTCGCTCCTGTTATTGACCATGGTACCTGTTGTGCATGATTAAAATTCAGTGTTGACTGACAGTGCTATTATAAGCATTATTTATTATTGCATCAAAATTGACAAAATGACCTATTTTGCATCTTTATTTTCTGTTTTTTGTCTGTACATTTGACAGCTTTGCTGCCTTGTTTTTCCTTTCTTTAAATCTTTTGTGTTATTAAGTTTAGACAGTCTAGATGTTACTGGACTAATTGTACATAACTTTGTCTACTTCCAGATTGTTTCATTTGTCTGCCTACGCAACATTCCTGGTTGGCTGAGGTCAAGATATAGCTCATTTTTTGCCTGGTTTGGTAAAATATCTCTAGAGGTGAGAGATTTAGCATTTATTTTCTTTTTTTATTGCTGTTCATATCAACTGGCTTATTTTCTTTATATATATTTATTTCTATAATATATAGAAATGAGGTCTTTAATCCTGAAGTTGAATTTAGAAAAGAGTTTTAGAAGCTGCTAGGAATGGGGCCATTACAGACAAAAATGTAAAAAAAAAAAATGGTAACAAAAATTTTAATCAGTTTATTATTTTTTTTCTAAAGCTGTTCATTGCTGTTCTCCAGCTGTTCATTGCCCATTAGCAGACTTATCATTATTTTGAATTAACTGTTTTAAATTTTTTTCCAGTTGTTCATTGCCCAGTATCATATATGGTTAGCAGCAGACACCCATGGCATCTTAGTCCTTGTTCCAAACTACCCAGTCCTTAACGTGGTCATTACATCCTTCATCTTTGTCTGCGTAGCTCATGAAATTTCCAAAATAACACAGACTCTGGCAAAACATGCCGTACCCAAAGATTGGAAACTGATCCTGAGAAATTTGGTTTGCTTCATTGCAATTCTTATACCAGTTTGTATATCACATGGAGTATTTAACTCATAGCAGAGGTGTCAATCAAGGTGATGAAAGTTCTTGGGGAGATGTACATTCCATTTCAACTTGGCTTGTTCATGCACAGAACCACAGTTTGTGTAATTTTAATCAAATGTAGAGCACTTTGTAATTGTATGTTGTATAAATTTTTAAAACGTAAGATTATGATGCTTCATTTTCCTTTTGGTGATATTAGTATGTGATAGCTTTTTTTTTAAGGGCGGCTTGGACAGGAAAAGTTGAACTGCTTTTTGTTTATTTTATTGGCACTGCTGTTTTAGAAGTCATATTGCCGGGGTATTTTTCTTACTGTTAGGCTGTTCAGTAGAGGGTGCCCTGTTTGTTGTGATGTTTATGAATGGTAGGATAAATATGTTTGATGGAGAATCACATTACTAATTTATTATATATGTATATTTCTTTTCAAAACTTGGAACTTGTAAATGGTTTAATATATATGTGATTGGGAAATGTTTAAGGGGAATATATAATCTAACATTTGAGGGTCATTGTCTGAATATGGATAGATATTTTTGTAGTCTCATTTAGATCCTATACACTTGCTTCACCCTTGCTAGTGTGGTCAATGACTTCAACTGACAACTTGGTTTATGAAATACTGATTGTGTCAATTAATACTTAAGTATCATGTTAATGAAGTAAAGAAGTGTTATTATATGATTTTCATATAGAAATGTTAGAGGATTAAACCAGCTCTTTGTCTAGTACAAAGGTGGCTAAGGTATCTTGATGTCCCCCCTATCTACTCTGTCAGTATTAAATCTGTATTGGCTAAGGAACAAATGAACAAACAGATCTTAACATCTGCTTATGTCTGGCATTTACACACATCTGATTTTACTGTATATTGTAGCTTTAAAATATATCATACAGTTTATCAGAATATTTCACAGTTCATGTGCTATCTAAATCGCTCATTGTCATTCATGTTATTATAATTATTGTTCCTATTTATTATCTAGCATATTAAAATTGTTTGATATGTTGTTACATACAATATTAGAAGAGGTGTTAGAAAAGAGAAAATATATTTTCAGATTGCTAGAATAATAATGAAGTCACCCTGATTTAGAGATTTTTTGTCAGTGATGCCCGTCAAGCTGATATTGGGGATTAGTTTGTATGAAACTCTAAAAACTCGGGGGGGATGGGGCATTAGTTTTGCTATCTGGTCATGGATGGTGTTCTCAGGGAAAGTAAAGTAGAGGTTTCTGTTTGATTCTCAATAAAATTTGTCATCTTGTGACTTGTTGTCAACCTGAATTGACACTCTTTTCATTGTTAAAATTGGTGTATACTGAATCACCTCTTCTATGGAAAAATGAATTCAGACTTGTATAGAATTCCACATAATTCATACAAAGGTTGTCCAGCTTGGTGAAATAGCAGTTGACAGTCTGTTATAATATTTAATACTGAAATAAATGGAAATTTTGCTGTGGGAAAAGTGGAATTGCGTAGTTTATATTAACAGCCATTTAAACTGATAAAGGTACCATTTCTCATTTCCTAGTCTTAAGTTTTAGATATTACACAACTTTATTTCTTTTGATTTTAAAGAACACGAAATCTGTTCCATATGACTAAATACATCTTATATGAGCTTCTGTTGAACAAAACGAGTTTCATATTTTTGTTTTAATCATTAATAATTTTATATATGGATCTAATTTCAATTTTGAGAGATGTCAACAACTCCATATGAAATTAACACGAGAAGTTTCAATCCAGATTGAGTACTATCCCAAAAGGCCAATAGATTTTTTTTTACCAGTGTATGAGCATCGATTCTTTGTAACACGTATAAATCACTAGTACTTATTTCTTATACTGCTCGAATATAACCCACGTGCTAAAGGATAAACTGAATTAATTGTTCGGTTACCCAAAAATAAGCTTTCAAACTGCACCTTCTTCAAATCTATTTATGTAGAACGCATTGCTGCTGCTCGTGCATTAGCAGACTTAGTTTTTACAAGGATTGGCAAAAACCAACAAGGGTTTAAGATAGCACAGAACAACAGCAGAAAATTTTAGCCACAACATGTAGCACAATCAAAATCTCTGCTGTCAGGGTTGCATATCGGGCTGTGAATTTTGGTGACGCAACTAACACAATGGTAGTGTAGTTGTGAAAAATGTATTTTGGGTTGCGACTCATACGTACAACTAACACAATCGAAATATTTGCAGGTAAAAGCAGTCAACGTGAACTCGATTTAGACCAGGAAACCTCAGGAGAGGATGCTTGAAATATTATATAAAATATTCTTGGACACAGCCCATAAATCGAATTTCCTCTTAAATTGTCCACTGAGAGACTTTGATTCCAAACCCCCTGTATCTTCATCATTTCTTCTCAAAAATGCTGGCTGCTTCTAGTGACGGACAAAAATTGATTTTGAACCCATTTTGTAAAAGTGAGGAAACCAGAAACTTCACATACAAGATATTTTGAAGCTCTATTTCCAAAACACAAATTGACTAATTTAGCACTTCTAAACGAGTTCATCCTAGCAGCCTACCTGATACAAGAAAATGCTATATGTAATTAGGCAAGAACATCGACTAAATCGAAGACCTTAGCTTACATTTTTTAATCCCCAACACTGGGACAGGCCCAGGTCCAAGTGGTCTAGGCCGTGTAACAAAAACTCGTGCAGATTTTATCGTACTGACCTCGGTCTGGCAAGGGCCGCGGGCGACCAGGCTAAAGCCAGTCTGTCGAAGTGCGCAGGCGGAGCGGTCTTATACTACCAGTAGTGCATCTACTGAGGCAATGAAATGTTTCTTGGTTGAAGAGAAAAGAAGTCGTTGAACGGATCGTGGCGTTCGTGCAAGGTGACTGTGCATTAAGACAAGTGTTGAGTGGGCCGGGTGTGTAGTATTTCCACGTCAAGCGTGACATATACTGTAACAGAGGGCTGTGAGTCACTGGAGCACCTGTCCCGGAGCCATGGGTACTTTACGGATTGCTGTGCTTTGTTTTACGTCGGTCATCGTGTGCGGACGTCACATGGCTGCTGGACAGCAAGGTAGGTGTCACCCTCTCTCTCTCTCTCTCTCTCTCTCTCTCTCTCTGTCTCTCTCTCTCTCTCTCTCTCTCAAACACGCACAAACCGCACGCACACACATTCTTTCACAATTACAACTTAAAAAACGATTGAAGGAGGAATCCTGTGTTGATATGAAAAATATCCACTAACATTTTTGTCTGACAGTTATATCACAAGTGCTTCTTGATAAGGAGAGGTTTCATCGAGAAAGTTCAATTCAACTGAGGGGGGAAGAAAGAGTTTGATCCCAATATATTCTAAAAAACTCCCTGACATTATCTGAATATCGGTGCAAAACGTTTGAGCAAAATGATTAAATTAAATACAACGTCTGGCGTTTTCCTAAAAAAAAAAAGGCAAATAAACTGACTCTTCACATGTGTCAGAAAAATTGGAGTGTTCTATTCGTTTTTTTTTTCTTTCAAACGCTGCATGTTCAGACTAATGCAGTGTGGCGGTACATACTAAGTGAAAAACGCTTTAGCAGGAAAGGGCCCCCGACCCAGGGCAGCGACCTTAACCCGTCTAACCCGAGCAGAACACCGACTGAGATTAGAACATGTTCTCCCGCTGGGAAACCACAAAATAGGTCCTGCAATGCATTTATAAATCTGAGAGGCTATTTCCTATGGTATATTTCAGACATAAACATACAACAACAGACTAGTTATTGCTAATGCAACGATTGCTTACGTGATAACGGGGCACATATATGAATTGGAGGGCGGATGGAGGAGAGGGGTGCACTCCTTTATATCAACTGTATTTTTGATGTCTTGTTTTCACGTTTGGACTGATACTCGAAATTTTAAATTGAAAAACGCAGTTATTGCCTATTGTTATTTTGCAAGCATACCTTCAGAAACAGCACATATGAAAAGAAAAGTAAAACAAAACAAAACAAAACAAAACAGAAAACAAAAGTTTTAACTTTCAAAGCGTGGTATTACTCTCCGTCCGTCAAATATTCGCCTTTCTTTTCCCCCGAAAAAAATACAGTGGCTATTTGTTTTAAGATGAAATGTGTCTTTGACTAGCGTCTTCGACTTCTCAAAGAGAAATTGAGAAGGAAATGTTTGACTATAATGGGAAGTGACAGATTGTCCGACCAAAAATATATTCCGAGAAAACCAAAGAGATGATAACGAGGCTGACAAACCAACATCTAAGCTCAATTCGAAAAGTCCAGACGTTTTAATGTTGTCGTGGAGACGCTGGGTTGGAAAGGTCAGGTTAATCTGGATTTGATGAAAATCGGAAATAACCCAGCTTGATTTTAGTGAACGTAGAACGGACCACCTAAATATTTGACTTTGTATATGTGCGTGAGAACTTTAATGTCGTAACATGTTTTTATCATAAATAAAAAAGTTCCTCTTAGGGGTGACCCTTAAAGGTATTTAAGATAAAAATCCCTTTCTTGAGATTCTTTTGCAAGAACATAATCTAACATAGTTTGTATGATGTTACTATGATAATATACAAGAGTGCAGGAAAGCCACTTAACTGTGAATATATACACAAACACATCGGTTTCGGGAGGGGACGAATTCTCAGACTAAACGTTTCTAATTGGTGAATAAATAATTAGAATTGTCTCAAATACATGTGTTAATATTTAGTTAAACCAGAGTGAGAATACCAAAAACGGTGGGAATGTTATCGTCTTTTAACAGAAGCAGGCTGCTTAGATTTGCCCAAATGGCTCTGTGACGTTAAGCACAAAGGGTGACACCTATGCCCTGAGATTCAGACGTGGACAGTGCTGACTTCCAAGGCTATTTCCAACGGCAATGACAGAAAAGAAAACCAGTCCCAGACTCTGAATATCAGGTTAGACAGCTGCCGAGATGAAAAAGAAATTTGAAATGTTTGCTTGCCTTGTTAATTCAGCAAACGGGATCTTTACCCTTAGTTTCAGAGATGATTTGAAAAATTTCTCCACCAGTCTACGCTGACATAAATATACGACTAACGAAAATACAGGGAAATATAGACGATATTTCGATATAGGACTTTGAAATTTGGACCGAATAAAACTAACTTCTTGACAACCACTTACATATTATCCAAGAAACGGTGAGCGATTGTAGGAAATACCCCGCGTATGGTTAATATAATGCAGCATATAACACTCAAAACACTTCCTATTGGCCGTAAAGAGTGTTCTTAAGTAAAAAAAAAAAAAAAAAAAAAAAAAAAAA
>NW_019775857.1:1650714-1680156 GCF_001039355.2 Lingula anatina
ACAGGTTGCTTTTGGGTCTGGTTCTTTCGTCCGCATATTCATAGAGAAGTGGGGCCTGTCCCTCGTGGTGCAAGCTCCCAGTGAAGACTGGAACTCCACCATGGGGTTATGCGGAACATTTGACGGCGATACCAGGAACGATTTTCACGACAGAACTGAGCAGGTTTTGGTGACCGGAAGTGAGCAAGAGAAGGCGTATGAGTTTTTGGAACGATGGAGGTAAGTCCTAGCGGTTACACTGCAGAATTCAACAGAAAAATGTGTAGGAAACTTTGAACTGTACTACGTGATCACTGAAGGGCGAACGTGTCTCTCTTTCGTCTCTTGTGCTTTAAAACGCTTTTAAGTGGCATTTGGATAGGCAATTTATTTGGTTGTTTGGTTTGGTAATTACTATTAATTATACGGAAGTACTGTTTATGTATAAAGTGACAGACTGCTGCCTGATTATTTTTTTCTATTTAAGATTACTGCCAGGAGAGAGCTTATTTGATTATCAGGAATACAAACAACAGACAGTGTCTACCAAATCTGAGCGTACGTTCTGTGATTGCTCCAATTCACGTAAGCAATCTAATTTAAATGTAAAAGAAAACATATTAATTTCAAAGACAAATTGCAAGAGTAAAGAGTGGGCTCAGTTACCATTCATCATGTACCAGAAAGATGTGACGGCAGAGTACAACAACAGCAATGCGTATGTCTCCGCCAGGAGAACGCGTTCGGCAGAGCTGGATGCTTATGAAAGGTTCCGTGCATATGTAGCGGCAAGAAGGGCAGCACAATTAAGTAAGAAGGATGATAGTGAATTCAAAAGTGTTCCCACGTTGAGTACTACCAAAATTCCTCAGGTACAAAGTGTGCAGGAAGCAACAACATCCTCAACTGACCTATATAAACAGGCTCCGTCATCAGGAGCGAGACTGACAGGAACAACAACTTCCACAAAAATATTAACAACGTCATCTAAACCATCTCTAGTAACATCAACCCCATTGCCATTGCTTCAATCAACAACAGTCCAGATGGAACTGACTACAAGTCGCCGTGTTCCAAGTAGAATTGTTGGCTTCACTTCACCCTCAGCACGTTCCAGACATGGCTATTTAAGAAATAAATGGGTAAATCGGGCACGAGTCTACAATATACGATATCCGGTTGAACGCACCACTATTTTGCCGACAACCAGGGAACAAAACGTGAAATCACGTACCAAAGAAAATAAGCACCCAAATATAAAGAGTTTATCCACCGATACGAACTCCGAGTATCAAAAAATTCGAAATCGCTGGCGACACTTACACGAACCCGTCTTCAAAAGACTTCGCCCTGAGACAATAGAACGACTAGAAAGCAGGTTAAGTGAGTTTAGCGATAAGTCGTCTTATTTCTTCGCGGGAGATTTCTTGGATTTGGACACCCCACCATTAGATTTGAAATGGCCAACTGCGAGCGGTATCACCCACAATAGGGCTATATTTAAATGTTCTCAGGTCATTCTAAACACCTCAATTGCCAAATTTTGCGGAGAATATCTCCAAGAGAAAATCCGTGATACAATTGACAACTGCGTGAAAGATATTCAAGTGAAGGAAGACTACAAATGGACTGTATATTCCATACCTTTGGTGGAGGCGCTGTGTGAAGAGGCAGTATGGAAGAGACGCCTCCAACTTTCTAAAAGTATTGGTTTTCCACCACCAAAAGTTCTTAGCGCTCTAAACTGCCCCCGTGGTTGCAGTGGTCGTGGGACTTGCGGAGACACGGGATGCCAGTGCGTGAAGGGGTTCCAGGGTGCTGACTGCACAGCTGTGGCAGACCGAATGCACATGACCTTACGGACGTTTAATGGCGGACTCTGTGATACACGCGCGTCCAGTTGTTCGACGATCCAGCTTATGTCGGATGAACCCATTTCAGAAGAAGGTGTTAAATGCTCTATGGACTCAGTAATGGTAATTAGGGGTAATTAATTATTTGAAAAAGGTTACTTGCACATTCTGACGCTAGATTTTAAATTAAAATGTTAGTGTCATCATTATCTATAGAAGTAAGAAACACTTTGGAAGGAAAAAAAGAGAGAAAAATTGTAAAAAGATATTTATACATAAATGCAATAGATAATTTTATGTGAACGGCTGACTTCTATAACATCAAATGTCGGTCAGAAATGCTGAATAGTTAAATGAACATTTTTAGACAACACTTAAATACGTCATGAAAATGTTTACCTGTATTCTTAAGATATCGTGCAATGCCTACATTTTGTCAACTGATCTTTCCATAAATGTGATGGACATCGCAACCAATTTTTATAAAACAGCTTGGAGGAAAAACAAGGTTGGAATCAAGTGTCACTAAGATGGTGGTTCCAGTACAAACCGTGTCACCGTCCATTATTCAGTGCGATATACCGTCGATACCTTCGATTCCAAATGAGAATATGCAAGGGCCCAAACTATGGAGGATCAAAGTAAGAAAACATTCACTGCCATTGGTAACAGAAGTTAATAGTTAAATACATCATTCATTGCTCAAAGATTCCCCAAACAAATTTTTTTGCATATGGAGAAATTTGCACTTTTTGGTGGTGTGTCCGGCGAGTTCATGTGCATTTTGATTCTGCTTAAAATGTTATTATTAATGTATGTATTATTGTTATATCTTTAAAAGTTGGTGTCCCATGAAGGTGTAGAACTAAGTACACCAAGTGAAACCATTGTGTTCGATTCTGTGTGCTGGGACTGCAGTGGTTTCTCCAAGACGTGCGTCAAAAAGGTTCGTAGCTACCTATTCTTCAGATACTTACGTCGCAAGTTTTTTTCTTTTGATATTGTTGGAATCGTTTATATTGTTGGAACTCCTTGATATTACAGAGAAACGGAAGATCCCTCTTTCTTTATTAAAAAAGGGCACGTTCCCATCTTCTATTTTCATTTTTGCACTGCCGTTTCATACTTATAACACCATTTAAGTTCAAACTGACTGTTATCAAACCACGCACTTTGTCACATTGTGCATTGTTTTTCAGAACAACACTTGTAATATAGATGGCGTATGTTTCGCAGCGGGCTCCTACCATCCAGCCGATAGGTGTCAGCAGTGTCAACCATCTTTGTCAACGACAACCTGGTCATTGATCAGCGGTGACATAAAATTGATACTTTATCAAATTATCCTTAGTTTATCAAATTATTTGAATATCATTTGCCATATTTTATGCTGTATCAAATTGGACATCGATCATTGGATGAGAAATTATATATCGTGTCACCAGCATTTTAGTGTTATAAACTTGCCATCTATCACCTTTCACCCTTAGGCATGCAAAAAGATTTTAATAAAGCATGGTATCATACTTTCAGTAAATGAGCCACCATTCTCCACTAGACCACGAAAAAAGTTTTCGGCGATTGCTGGCGAGCAATTCAACTACCAAATCGTTGCCGCGGACCCCGAGGGCTCCCAGCTGACATTCTTCAGCCCATATCGGGACTTGGTTGTGACGTCAGAGGGTAGGATCACGTGGAAGGCCGCTTCCAACTCCTTGGACGGCTCGCCCAGTGTGTCTACATTTAAGATACTGATATCAGACGAATGTGACGCAACTTCAACTTTTGTTTTTGATGCAAGTATATTTAACATCTGGCCACAGAAAATTTGGTTATCTCCTAGTAATAGCTTTATTTGATTAGAAAAAGTTAAATAAATGTTTAATTGTCCCATTTAAATTTAAAGGTGACAGTCTGTGACACTCTTGTTTGCGCTAAATCGTGTTTATACCTGAATGTGGTAAACTCGTTCTCCAGCTAAAAATAATTATCTTCATCAGCTTACGGCATGACCCTATTACTTTTTTTGCGTAATTACTCAAGGAAGACTGGTTCGTGTTTTTTCCAGGTTACAGTGTATAAATGTAAATGTCAGGGTACAGGAACGTGTGTCATAAACCAGGCTTTGGTAGGAAAAGAGGATGACCCGGTGATTTGTGTGTGCAGGGGTGGTTTCACAGGTAGTTCGGTGTGTCTAACTGTCTGTCTGTGTATGTGTTTATATATCTGTTGCTCTGTCTGCTCAAATGAAAGGGATGAAATATATTTGCTAGACCAGGTTGCAGTTTGTTAAACTTACGATCGGTATTCATTATATATGCAGTGCAATAGTATTATCAGGGTAAGCTCCAGATCCACCGCTTATAAGGGACCGTCTCGTTACATAGCGCGTCGCGTCATGGCTGAATATTTGTGACGTCATAATGATATTAAATTGATTGATATTTTTAAGAAGATATAATCATTCCGATGCACAACAACAAATATTTTTTATCAAAAATGTATTCTTGATATTATGTATGTTAAATCTATGTTAGCATTTCGGCCTGAAATACACGTTGATATCTTAAACTATTACTCACATAATTCTTTATTGAAATAAAATTCAAGCAGTTTTTCCTCTGTCGCATTACAGGCAAGCATTGCCAGACACGACTAAACGCGTGCAGCTCATCCCCATGCGTTCGGGGCAGATGTATAGCTACTGCAGACGGGTATGGATGTATTTGTAGGAATGGATTTACAGGTAAGACATCTTTTCAGAAATAAAACCCAAGCACCAAGACGCCACCACGTCTGATGGTCATAGTTTTTGACAAATTAAAGCAAGTTCCAAGAAGATCAACAGACACGGCTCTATTGAATATAATTACACAACTTTACTGGCAATATTTCTCTTCCAGTCTTTAAGGTTGTATTGTTTCTATTATAATGGTCAAAACTACTTGTATGTTTCAAAATGAGTACTATATACTAATTTCCAGGTCGACTTTGTGACAAGGAGATAGATATTTGCCATCCCAACCCTTGTTACCCTGGGGTGAAGTGCACCGCAGCCAGGGGGTGGTATGTGTGTGGGCCCTGTCCTGAAGGGACTGTCGGGAACGGGCGTCATTGCACAGGTATGTGTTCGATTTCACTGCTTAATGGGAACTTAAAGTTTTATATTGTGTCAATCCATTGCAGATTTCATTCATCATCAAACTGCCTTCATTGTGTCGAGGTTTGATATCATCACCTTCCTTTGTATACAGAATGGAATGCCAATTAGATTAAACAATTTTACAGGCCAAATATAGACCCCACTGGCAAGAATTAATAAATCGGTTCCTTAATCAACAACGAAACCTGTTCCCAATAGGATTGTCTACCACTGCTGTTGAATAATAGAATTGTTTATTGCGTTGGATTTAATATAGCAATACATCCTTTTTTATGTTGTTTCTAGTAATCGAATATCATCTGACATCAGACCATGACATTGAAGATAACAACTTTGAAAAGAGATAGTTTATTAGGTTTCTTAAACGCTATAGTCTAGCTATATGTGTAAGAATACTTATAAAAATTGAATACTCTTAATGCAATCACAATATGTATCGTTTTTTAAAATTTAGTTCTTAAATGATAAAATGTTATCTGTGTCATTTTAGTTGCACCTGGGTGTGCAGCCAGGCCGTGTTTTCCTGGTGTCACGTGTCGTGACGTGAACACAACACGTGGTCAATTTGAATGTGGACCGTGTCCCTATGGTTACCACGGCAATGGAATCACGTGTGACCCACCTCCTCGTGACAGCACACAGCCAGCTGAAGAGAAGCGTAAGCTAATTCAAAACTCCAAATGTCTTATCTAATTGCAAATCTTTCCAAAAGTTTGTATTTATTTGCACGAAAGTGTAATGGTATTTTAAAGTAGTTTTTGACCTTGTTGACCGCAAAATGCTTTCTGCATGCTGTCCTATTTATTTATATATGGGTAGCACACTATGTCATGCTCGACTTATGTTACAATTTGAATAAATCCCGCTGATATAGGTGTAAATAATTTCGGCGCGTTTGTATAAATTGCATTCGATTAGTAAACCCATTCTTGTCTTTATAGCTGTCTGTCGATCCTGCCCCGGTAACAGACAGTGCAATGAAGACGGCAGCTGCCAGTGCACGCCGGGATACACGGGATCAAGATGCCATATTGGTAACAATTAAGATAAACAGAGGTTCAGAGTACAGCAGCTCGAACGGCACATCGCGTGACATAAGTCTTGGAGAAACGCCCACGTGATTAAATATCGATTATGTATCGAAATATCGCCCTCGCGAGATTCGGAAAATTAGTTCATAGTATGTGTGGACTTGATAGACAAACAAATTAGTGGTTATTCGTGACAGCTGAGGTTAAATATAAATTTATGAAGGAAAATGCGTATTGATTTTGTTAATGAAACGCAATTAGCAGTCTAGAATAGAACGTCTGAAAAATGTTTGCGTAGAAAATATTTACATGCAGGAGAGGCCACAATGCTATAAAGCTTTTAGAGTAATTCTATTATGCTACTTTACAAAATCTTTTTCTGGCGTGTCTGATATCGGCTCTAAAACGTTTATTATGCCCATGTGGCATTATTATACACGTTGTTTCATACAATCAAGAAAACATTATAAATCGAATTACATGGTGCCATTTGCAGTGATACACGTAACGCAATTTTCATCAATTTTAATTCCAGCCCGCTGCAATCCCAGTTGCCTTAACCGTGGTTTCTGCGTTCGTCCCAATGTTTGCCAATGTAAGCCCGGGTACAGAGGAGAACGCTGTGAGGAAGGTAGGGCAAAGGTACCCTCTACCAGGGCGGCAGATTTTGTTATATTCACTTTTTTCTGACGCAGTTCAGAAAAGTCCTATCATTTAACCAGAGACAATTCTGTGAATGTCTAGTGAAAAATTAATCTTTGGCCCTGTTAGAGGGTAAGGCAAAGGCATAGACAACTGATGCGTGTCCGCTTAATAGCTTGGGTGGGAGTTTTTTTTTCATTGGAAGAGTAGAAGCAATTTTGTGGGGCCATGTTGAAGCATAGCAATGTGGGAGAAGGGACAACGTTTACACCGTCGAATGTAAAAAAAATTACAATAACATAACATAAAATCCCTCTTAAAAGATTATCTTTAAAATGCTGTCATCTTCTGTGAAATTATATCACTTTTTTAGATATTCCACATAATGTCGAAAATTAAAACAAAACAATCGAATATTTATTTACTTTTGAAACGAAGAATCAGCAAAATATAAACGGATAACTGAATAACTGGATAACTGAACTGAATAACAGTTTTTTACAACAGTGTTTTGATAAAACTGATACTCGTATTACAACTGTAAGTTTTTTGTATTTCACAACTTGACATTATGCAACCGGCTTGAAGACAATGAAAAGACGCCAGTGCTTGGGCGGTGCAAGATGTTGGGCATCAACTTGATTCATCAATTATTCTGTCTGTCTTAAACAAGCCTTTCGTTCTCTAAATCTGTTTGTATGAATTGGATGAGATATCCAGAAAAAATATGTATAAATGAGGACTGTAAATTCTTTCTGCAACGTACAATTATTTTAATATTAAATATATTATTAAACACACAGTTGATATTACGGTCAAAAGGTATAATAATGTTAATCTTATATGTCTGTCAGGATGAGAAGCTGCAGTTCACCAGACCATTCAACACCAAGCCATACTATGTTATCTTTCAAAAGACTATTCTTTTATGCTGGAAATTAATAGCTAGTTTATAACCCTCAGTTGACTTTTAAGAACAGTTGACATTAAACTGTTCATTCTTTCTGACCATTTCAAACATTTAAATTTGGCTTGTTCACAAAGGCTAACAGTCGATGTGAACCTGTTTTCAATGTTCGATTGCCGTGAATTATTTTCATTACGTAAATTTGTAGACAAATGCGTAATCACACGGGCGGTTAAATAACGGAATGTGTTGGTTCAAATTTAGCTAAACTTAAACATTATTATTCATCTTTTTGTTTAATATATTACCTCATGTTTTGTTGTCATCAAATTTAGCCATATGTGAAAGACCATGTGGACATAATGGCCGCTGTATTGCACCCAATTTGTGCTCATGTCCTTATGGATATGTGGGACCACAGTGTGAAAAAAGTAAGTGTTGAAAGTTTTGACTTATTAATTTGATTTATTTATTGCCACAGAGACAGGACATGCATGCACGCGCGTGGCATTGGCGACTGTTATACTACGTCATCGGTTTTCAGTGAATTAATATTCTTACATGTAAGTCTTGTATAATGTTTATTTACTTGTACTTCCTTGTACTGACATTTAAGCATATTTCCACAAAGTTTTACTTTCAGATATCTGCAAAAAAACTGTAGAGTTTATTTCTTTTGAAAGTGGCTTAGATGCATTCAATTTTGTTAGTTTTTATCCACAATTCTCTTTGTTTCAGTGATTTGCAAGATTCCGTGTCACAACGGCGCCTTGTGTATCCACCCAAATAGATGTCTCTGTCGTAGCGGATACACAGGACGCTCCTGCCTGACACCAGTCTGTGACCCCGGATGTCAGAACGGAGGCGTATGTGTCCGACCAAACGTCTGCTCCTGTCCCCATATGTATTTTGGGGAACGTTGCGAAAGGGGTAGGTTTGAGGAACCTTTACCTAGGCATTTGTAGAACATTTCTGATTCTTGAAAATGTCCCAGGGGAATGCACTATAAAACAACCCGTGAAATTTGCTTGACGAGTAAACGAAGATATATTCCCTCCAAATAACTTATTCGTTGTGTGTTATTGGATGTCGCAACATTCCATTTGAATCTTATTACTAGAATTCCCACAAAAACAAATTGAAAATGCTTAGTAAATTTTGACATTTTATGAGGTAAAGTTTCCAATTTAGTTGTGTCTGTTTGAACTGGACGGCTACGGTTCACTGTCAAAAGGCCACAGACGACCTATAGACGTCCATTTCTATTTTACACAGATTATTGGCGCCATATATTCAGACACATCGCTAGACAAAAATTCAATTTGACCTTCACGACGCCAACATCAAACGCATTGGTATTCAATTTGCAACTAGCAACCCAATAAACCATGATCTTGTCACCTAAAGAATTCCAGGCAGACCCATACAAACCTGATGATAGTTAATCAATGAAATAATTCTTGACAGCATTACACAAGATATGCTCATAAATCACTGTCAGGGAAACAAATTTCTGACAATTTTTTACAAATAGCCTGCCATTGCGCTTATTACTTGGAACTAAGTCCTGCAAACTTTTACAAAAGTGTTTCTTAATGCACAGCACACCAAAATGAAAACTTGGACACTTCGTTTTCTCTTGCAGCGCACTGCGCCCCGTCTTGTCTCAATGGTGGACGCTGTCTAAGACGTAACCAATGCGCATGCACCCCAGGATGGGCGGGGTCACGGTGCCAAATTCGTGAGTTGAAACATATTTTGATTGATTAATTATAATATGTTAATTATTATACAATAATAATAAATATGCTGTACTGTGAAAATGCTTGATAACAGTGTTGATATAAACAATTGTTAACTTTCAGTGAAGTATTTCTTTTTTGTGCTAAACGACACCTTTGGGGTGTTGAGGCGGGAGGGGGCAGTTCCTGTCTTTTTTTTTTTTAGAAAATTTACCGACATATCTGTCGTTTCCAGCACTATGTGAGCCGCGCTGCCTGCACGGGGGACGCTGTGTTTATGCTAACATGTGTTCGTGTCCAACCGGATGGGAGGGACCCGGTTGTAAACAAGGCAAGTTTAATCGTGAATTAAGGAATTTTATGGTCCTTATTTTTCAATGGTTTTTAAACTACACATGTTGAATATCGAAAGCCATAAGCTTATGCGAGAAAAGAAACCTTCCAGGTCAAAGATAAATATCAACGGTAATGTGTGTCATTAATTACGAATACGCTCAGGCCAGATTAATTTTTTTCGTATTACCAAAGTATATTCACTCCTCAACACTGTATATTGCAGCTAAATGTCTAATTCCTTGTGAACATGGCGGCGTGTGTGTAAGACCAAACGTGTGTCAGTGTACATACCAGTACGAGGGTCCATACTGTCACAGGCGTAAGTAAGGCGTTAAGTCACAGTTTCAGATACTGCCTTCATGTCACTGTCAAATTATCACAATTTCTAACCTTTGCTATTCTGTCATTGTGCCACACTCTCATATAGTTATAAACTGTCATTGTGCCACACTCTCATATTGTTATACTGCCATTGTGCCACACTCTCATATTGTTATACTGCCATTGTGCCACACTCTCATATAGTTAAACTGTCATTGTGCCACACTCTCATATTGTTATACTGACATTGTGCCACACTCTCATATTGTTATACTGCCATTGTGCCACACTCTCATATTGTTATACTGCCATTGTGCCACACTCTCATATTGTTATACTGACATTGTGCCACACTCTCATATTGTTATACTGCCATTGTGCCACACTCTCATATAGTTATACTGACATTGTGCCATACTCTCAGATTGCCTCTGTACCATATTACCATGTTATCAAATAGCCAAACGCATATTGTCACACTGACACAGTATCATTGTCTAAATGTCATGCTGTCACAGTGACATATTGTCACTGTCAAGTGTTCACATTGTAACATGGCTATGTCCTACACATCATTACATTGTCAAACTGTTTCATTGGTATATTTAAAGAAAATTTAAACTCATATTTCCATGTCAATTGTTTTAATGTCATACAGTTATTGTGTGATATTAGCATCTCGCCATATGATTGAACGCTGTCGTACTTGCACACTTACTTGTAGTATCAACCCTTATATTTTTGTGATATCAACAATATAAATGTTAAGTTGTTGTCATTATGCCCCACTGATGTATAACTGTTGTCAGTGTGGTTTATTGCATATAATGATAATTGTCAAGAATTTAAGGTACTTTAATTGTAACATAGACGTAACATGGGATAGATTTTTGAGGCTAACAGGGCCTGCAACTGTTTTTCTACAAGTGAATTATTGAAAATTTCTGAATAGAAATGTCTTATCTTTGTTGACACACCACAAACAAAGCTTATTACCCGCCAGCCTGTTAACTGTTGACCTATTCACTTTATCCGTTATTGTAGATCAAAAGTGAACTCCGATCAATGATACAAGTTTCCGTGCACCATTTATCAGGGTAATTTACGTCTCAGACCTCACGTTCCAATTCATTTGGGACGAAAGTATGGTTAAATTTAGCTAAGTGGCTGTTTAATTTTCACTTTGCACTCGAGGCAAAATTTAGTTAAAGCGTCGCAGCGAAGCGAAAACTTTACAAAATTATGTGTGCGTGTGTAGGGGGGGGGGGTGCACAGTAGAGGCATTGAAAGATTTATAATAATAATTGTTCACCTTGGTCCAATCGAGAAAAACAACTTTGGATTTTACCCAGAAGATTGATGGCACTTGGAATATATATCAGCACCAGGCATCGGATAATCACAGCATACAATCCCACAGCTCTTTATCTTGAATGATTGAATACATGAAAACAATTCACACCATGAAGAATTTACCATAAGGACTCATTTTCTTGAATTTGGTACATATACATTTACCTCTGTTTAGGATGCATCCAATTTCTTTGCCAACCTGCCACCCACCATGCTTAAAAGGGCCAATGATAGATTATTTATGTCGTCATTCATTTTCTGTCTTCAGGATACTTAGTCCAGACATAAAGAAATGGCAGTCATGAAGACGCATAATGCTATTCCTATGTGTCTCTTGGCAATTTAAACTCTCAGATTTCAATAGCAATTTGATGTGGCTATAACCTTAATACTAACTGGTGACAACCACGATGAGAACTCTGTATTTGATGTGTATTAATCTGTTGTTTTCATATTTGTGCTTTCAGCACACTGCTGGAACCGTTGTATGTATGGCGGCAGATGTACGGCTCCAGGAACTTGTACATGCAGTCCCGGGTTCAAAGGTCACACGTGCGCCATTCCAGTTGGAACGTAATGGGCAGCATCCCAGATAGGACTGAATGTAATTAGTTCACAAGTACACTATTTTTCGAGACAAAAACATTGAATACAACCATATTGACAATCTATTAAATTTCTGTATGAATTGGATCTCATAGCACGATATGAACTCCTTCGGAATAACTGGTTTTCACCTCTTGAAGTAAAATGTTCTTATGTATTCTTATGTATTCTTTTCCTTCCTATTTACTACCTTATTAGAAAGTCATTATTAAATGCTGTACTTCATGTAAAAGTGGAAGGAATCTGATATGTATAGTTTTTCTATGAGATAATCGTTGATATACAATGTACCTCTCATGAACTGAAGTGAAAAACATTATAGAGGCGGCACACATAATAACAAATTTCTTTAAAAAACGAAATAATTTTAATTTTAAGATGCATTAATGACACAATAACGTAAGCCGACGATATAAATGATATCCTGTTGATTTAAAGTTGCGTTGATTAGAGTCATTTATCCACTTAACATGAGACTCGTGTTATAAGTTGACTCTACTTTTGTACCCCTGTACCAATAATTTGTTGGTTTGTCTTTTTACACGCGTTTTCTTGCTTCATTCACAGACTGTTTCAACACTGCCATAATACCTCTTGTCGTTTTTTTCCTATACATTATTGATCTTTAATGTTAGAGTGTCCCATGTGAAAAAAGGTAATTTTATGTAACAAAGTGTATTTAATTTGGTAATGTGTTTGTATTGGGTAAAGTGATTTTTTAGTCTGAGGAGCTTGATTTGGATTGCAACAGTTTGCAGTTTTACGTCCTCGTGACACGGTTGAATGTTTTTGCATTTTGCATCACCAGCATTACAAACTTTTCTTTATTCTAATGGAAGGTGTCTCCCAGAACGCTTCTAAAGCGAGGAGTCGACGTCCTTAAGGACAAACTCCTACATATCCGTTTCATCAAGGTTGCCCCTTGATACATGCAGTTAGCGTCCTCATCATTCCATCTCAATTAGCAATCAGCAATTCTTCTTAAACACAAGATTTATTGGTCTTTGGGGACACATGAAGTTGCAGGTGAATATCTTAATGGCGTGACACAGTGTAAGAAAAATATCCATTTAACTATTTAGAACTGCACCTGATGCTATCCAGTGACCATTCAGACGAAGTAAGGCAAAGACATCAGGTAGGTTCCACTCCCAAAACGATGTAGCATAGAGGAATCATGGGTGTTTCGCTTAAGATTCAAACTGGAGGGAAGTATCAGGTACGTCTCATACGATGTGTTACGAAGGATTTAACAACACATCCTGTTTAAGATTACTTTTCCATTGCCATCCAGGTCCAATTCATAATGTGTACTACGTGTGCATTTGGCTCCCGTAAGGTATTAAACTCGCAGGCGCCTGACCCATATTCCATCCTGTCCCGTCTGAAAGTTAAAGGTATTCTATCCAGGATTTTCCTGCCAAATCGGATTTTTCTTGAGAAAAAGAATTTTCCAGTCTCTTAAGAATCATTGCTCAACATGTTCCGCGCTTTGCTTCGATCTTTTGGTATGCCATTTTTAAATTTAATTTAATACTAAATGTCTGGCAAGACATTTCGACTACTTTGTTTCCCTGATATCTCAGCAAAAAAGATAGACACCAGATACTTTTATTTGAGAGGTTTTATCGTTTTTTTAGGTTTGAATTTTAAAGTAGCTTTGCAGGATGTGCAGGCATAGAAAATATGAATTCGGGATATTCCAAACATGTATGGTATACGTTCAAGCCCATCTGTTTTGCTGCAGACAAAAGACACGCCAGCTGTTTTGGCGTTAAATATCGATTTTGTTTTAAAATATGTTCCATGTCTTTTCAAGTGACAGGAATTCGTGATGGGAATATCAAGACAAAAGAAATATTGAAATGGTACGAAAGCCTACTTCTTCATAAGTATAGGTTGGGGGATGGGAGATAGGAGAGGCACCTATGCAATCGGGCATATTAACAATGACCCTAGAATACCCAACCGTTTAACAATGTGATAATAGATGTAAATCTTTAGGGTAAAATTTTAATTAACTTGATGGACTTTTGCTGTTTGGTTGCCTGGCTAGGATTTGGTATTCCCTATCATACAAAATTAGCCGTTTTTTCACACTCTGTGTTAACTCAGCATACTTGTAGATTTACGAATCAATTTTTGGGTTGCAATGCAAAAAGTCCTTTTTGGAGAAGTGCTGGACAGTTCCTTGTTACTTTGGAGATGTCATGAGTCGGGTTAGATACCATGCATTCTTTGAGAATTATTTATATCTCATTATTGGAGTTTGATTCCGTTTCTTACAAAGTGTCTTAGGTATGATTTAGAATAAGAATAAGAGTGGTCATGTCATTTAATCATTATTGAATATTTTACAAATCCTATTGAAGGGCACTATATAAAACTTTGGGTAGGTGGATGGATGGAAGGATGAACGGATGAATGACTAGATGGTAAACCTGATAATGTTATTGTCAATGAACAGCAATGTTGCCAATATGGCTGGCTCCTTTGAGAACGCAATTGGCGTAAATGTCGTCTTGTACACTAGTGAACCGCTCCTCATTAACACCCTGCACTTTTAATCGTCTGAGTGAGATTAATCATTATATAGAAACATATTGGAATTTGGGTGCCAGACTAATCCCCAGATGGCGGAATTGTGTTAATAACAATTGACTTGGGCGCTAGGCGGAGCACAGTGTCAGTGTTGACAAGCTAGGATTTGGGTGCTATGCAATTACCGAACTCGTATTAAATGAAAATTGTTGATCTAGATAAAGGCGTTCTGTTATTCTTGTATTCTTTTAAACTATCTTGTTGGTATTCTGGAATAAATTTTGTTCAATTTTGTGGTTCCTGTAAGTGGCATAAATAGCAAAATGGCATTTTTTGCTGTGGAAGTTTAATGATGACCGTTCTCATGAAAACGTTTTATTTATTTATTTATTTTTGAAGGGGAGAGGGGGAGCTAACCACCAGATGGTTTAGCAAAATGAGAAAAAAAGTTACAAATTTCCCTAATAAAGATTCCATCCAATCTTTAACTCTTTCCGTTGATGGATACACTGGGTGTCCTAAACATCCATCCTGTATTACCAATGAGAGTTGGCCTTTTGAGCTACAACATATTGGCACGAATATTTTATGTCGACAATTATATACGAATCGTTAGCTGTTGGCAAAAAATCCAGAAAACAAAACTCATGTTGTTACAACAGAATGGCAAAGACCTCAGAAGTACATTAATCTTATTTGGGATCTACCACCAGAGAGCAGAATCGAACCAAAAGGCGATATCTCTTACTTTGTTATCCATTTTCATTTTAAAAAAGACAAGCAAGCGCTAGCGTGCAGTTCATCTAATGGCCACCGTAGGTAGGCGGGACTTAATAACAAGCAGATACCCAAGAGCAGGGAGTTTGACCGGGCTTGACCGGTGTATTCCTTGAAAACTTTCGTGCAGACTTTCGCCAGTCGGCTGTTACGTTCAGTAGACTATATCCGTTTAAGTAAGCGGCCAGTTAAATTAATTGATATATGGTATGATTAACTGAGATGAAAAATAAATAGATAAATAAGTATATAAAGAAATAAACAAATAAGAATGTTAGTACATTCTGCGTGTCCAACTCTACTCATGGTGGTTAGAAAAAAACAAAAATGATAAAATCAAAGGCATACTTCTGGAAAATTATATGTACGTAAATTGCAGTATACCGACTTTGGTCTTTGTAAGGGGTGCTACATTAAATTATGTTGAACAATTAAAATGTCCAAAAAACAAGCATACTTTCTTTGCTCTATGTTTTTTTTCGGAAAACAGCATAGAACAAATTATTGTACCTAGGCAGCTTGCTTTGCTGTTGCTTCATTGCAACTTTCCATTCCCCGCAGACCCCTTCCAACTGATTAAAAAGCTGTCTAATTTGACTCCAGTATATATTAAATTTGTGGAGTTGAATGCATGTAATATTATTTTTCTGTATTTAATGATGGAAACAGGCGAACATAAAGACAGACAGACAGACAGATAGACAGCCACACAGTTGCTTTGTATTGATTGGCAGCAGAAGATACCTACCTACAAAAAACTCTAATCTTTTTTTCGAAAGACAAAGCGAAAAGGGCTATCT
Source organism: Lingula anatina (assembly GCF_001039355.2). Next base: position 1,666,766 of record NW_019775857.1, read on the forward strand.
TAAAAGCATCTAGTATAACTTCACTGCTTATTTAATTAAGACTTTGTTTTAACTTCCCTTTGGTATCTGGATGCTTAAAAGCCATGCCCCAGTCGTATACTAACATTACATTTTGTAGCTAACCCATGGTGACAGTTGCACCAGGTTTTATTCACACAAGCCACCATGTAACACAAAAGGAGACAATTATTTTAAAGAAATGGGCCAAGTCAAAGCAAGATGCTGTCCCCTTTTCTTGGAAAAGAATGTAGTTCTGCAACCACTCACATATCAACAGCTAAAGCAACGAGGCCGCCGCTAATTTATACACGTAAGCACGTAACAATAACTGTAGAGAAACTATATAGCCATAATGTCATAACGACATACTGGCACATGTATAAAACTGTTCTGATTAAAAAATCTTTCACCATTTTATCTTTTCCTTTAATGTAAGTAGCAAGATTTTTGTACATTTTTTTGTCTGTTTGTTTTTTTTTTTTTTTTTTTTCTCCAGTCAGTCTAGTCTTTTTACAGTGTCGCGTCTGTCATTAAAAACAAGGTATTGGGCGTTCAAGACTATTGACTCATTCGGCCTTATGCATATAATGGTACCGTGGCTAAAAATTAAGTCGGCTGTCTCTCGGTTGGACCGGTTATTCAAAATGACGATCTGCGATCAAACATATGGAGTGATGGCGCGCACAACCTGAAGATGCTGAAATCACGTACGATATGAAATATGATTGAGTTGACATGTCTTTTCGGTAAAGATAGTTCGTATTCGCACAGTGTTGTCGTAGCCGATGGCATTTTATTTCGAATGGATGAAGCTGGGCTGATCAGCACATAATTAAGTAAAGGTGAACATGAGATTACGTTAATCCACGATGCTTTTTACTTAATGACATGCGTGGTACCTAAAACCTGATGGGAGAACTGTTAATACTTTTTTGCCATGACTATTTGATAACATTTTGTGGCCGGGAATCTTTAACGAACAATTTCCGATGAAAGATAATGTATACCGTTCACAAACCACTTTGTTCGTTGGATAATGAACCTCGCCGACTAGAGGACAAATTACGAAACTCTTTAAAAGATCAACTGCACTAATAATAGATTGAATGCAACAGACTGCAAACATGCCGATTATTGCGCGCTGTTGTTAGATTGAAACACCTTCCTGCCACTTCGCCACTTCACTCAGAGCTACGGATTTTATTCGTTTTGACCAAGGAATTATCAGCCATCGAAATACAGCCTGTGGTGCTTGATTAATAAGCTTTAATGTTGGCAACTCGTGGGATAGAGCAAAATGCACTGGTATACTTATTATGAAAATCGTCTTATTGATTTTGGCAATAATATAGTCCTAAGCTTGGAACGTATGCAAACACCATAAAAAGCCAAAGTAAGCCGTGCGTCGGCGTTTTCTAGGTATCTCAACGAAATATATAGCTTGACGGTGTTTTCATTATACTTCGTGTGTGACAGCCAGCCACTAGAACGATGCCAAGTACTAGGCTGTCGTCAGAAATGCACAGACAAATATAAAGGTAAGTGAAATAGTCCTATTTTACTTGTCAAGCCTTGATTTACAACGTGAGCTTTGATAGCTTTTTGTAATACTATTGGTTTTATAACCATCGTTAATAGGCATACGTGTATGTGTAATGCTTTCACGCCAGACGCACAAAAATATTTTAGCCGTCACTTAAGTGTTTCTGCTGCATTTAAAGTACTATCATGGAAGCTGTGATATTGAAACCCATTATCGGAATTAATTTATCAATATCGTGCCATATCTATTAATCTTGATGCTGAAAAATTAATTTTTATCACAAACATCACCCCCTCTTTAAATATGTCATGAAAGCATGGTTCATATGTGCAGTTAATAGACATACCTCACTCGCATTCAATATCGAACAGCAAGATAGCGAAGCCAACAAAAAGCCAATATAAACAGTTTTTTCTCAGAAAAGAGCATATAGACCTTAGTTCGTATTCATACAATGTTGTCGTAGCTGATGGCATTTTATTTCGATTTCACTTACGCAATTAAGTAGATGGTTTAGTCTTAAAGATGATTAAAATCGTATCTAAACAGTGGTGAATTTACATAGCGTGCCCTTAGTGGAAACCTAAAAGATAGGCCCTAGTTTTCAAATGCAACCAACCAATACCTTACATAAAAGCAAATAATGTTAAAGACAATACCTGGATGTCACCCTGGTAGGGGTATAGGAACTCAACAGGAAAATGTTTCCTTCGTGAATGATCAAAGATATGGCTATTAGTCGCAGGCACGGCGAATCGTTTGAAAAATTAGCTTAGACATTAAATATAAAAATAAACATTCAAATACATATAAATATACCTCTACTTAAAATATATGTTTTTACTAAATATAGAAATTTATTCAAAATTAATTTCTTTGCTTTGGAAGTTAAAATACTATTAGATACGGCGTCGCCAATCTGTTGAATCCAATCGACAATTGGTGACTAGATTCAGTGCTATTTACTGTAAACCAGCGGTACAAAATGTTCCCAAACACATCCAGTGATAAACTCATTTCATCTATCAGTAATCTAGTGCTTTTGCGAGTTCTCAACTTCTGCATTATTTACCATATTTGACTCGTCTTTATAGACAATTTCTCTCTGGAGGAAAAAGTTGAATGTTGAAGATAGCGAAATTTGAATATCAGTGCTTTCCTTTATCGCAGCAGAAAAGGCGTATTGAGGGCGATCATTTGACGGCATGAATCTGAAGAGAAAGCAGGGAGCGGCAACAGCGAAAACAGCGGCAAAAGCTCGTGTCGTTAGAATGTAATCTAATAAAGTGCATATATGTTATCAATAGAACGGGTATTATCTGGCAGGGAACGTTACTCTAAGCCGTTCTTGGATAAGAAAAAGATTGATGCAGCGGTCAATAAAATGTAACAGCGAAAGCTTTTCGAAAAGTCGACATTTACAATACAAGGAAATTTGATTTATTTCAGAGGATTGGAACATACATACACACTCGGCTTGCAGTGGGAAGAGATATGATATGATGTGAGAATGGAACACACAGTGGTAAAATGGTTGCCTTTAAGCCTGGCGACACAATAAAGGTATATCCCAACAGAACCCGACGTCGGCTTTAATACTCACGGTCTTCGGTACCTTCAGATTAGTTATAGGTGAGTACCACCACGATTCTCTGTAGTACGATGTCAAGTCATCCGTAGTAAGTGGGCCTGAATTATTCATCACGATATTGCTAAAAACAAAGTCGTGGGAGTATTTTATCGGCATTGCTTACCTGACAAAGATAAGTACTTGTATTTCATTCATTGGGCTAAAATATTTTTCTACAAGTACTGAATTTTGCTTTTTGCTTAATTCCGTCCCTCATTCGTGTTATACTTTTGGTTTTTATCGTCGTTTCAGGTAATCTAAATCACTGTTTTTCAGCATAAATTCATTCCTTAATATGATGAAATTACATTATATTTATTCGTCTTTTGTATCGTACATTTCACATTAACTAATTACGTAAATAATGGTTCAAAATGGTAAAAGCAAGACCAGAGTTCGGAACACTGTTTAATCCAGACAATTTTAGAGCCCTACAATTAATTAATTAATTGTTTATTAGAATTAAACTGATTCCTGGTTTTTAAAGGTGTGCCCCAGCTAATCGTGCCATTACCTGTTTCCGCGCAAGACGTTCCCCTTGCCTACTAATAAATAGTACACTTTCAACTTTTATTTAATATAAACTATTTAGTCACAAAATCAATAGCTATGAAATCTTCGCATGTAAACAACCATTTCATGAGTTTGTTCTCTTCATCATAAGTTCATATCACATTGATATATTCCTTAATCAATGTCTGGATGCCTTGCCCTTTAAAAGCTGATCTTAACCCGCAATAAATGAGTTGCCAGCTCCGGGCATTGTATGGCGGAATATGAACTCTTGAGATGAACTTGCTTTTAACGAGAATGAAGCCCACGTTAACAAGTACTGCCGGCTTTCGTTAAAACTCTCTTTTGTTAATCTAGTCTGTGGGTCTCTCAGTGCTCAAATACTAAAATGCCAATGCTTTCCAATGTCATTTCTCTGAGAGCAGAATAAACAAATGGCCAAAGAATGACTATTGAAGGCGATGCTGGCGACTAAGTGCGCCTTACATGAAGACAAGGTGCTATCAGTAGTGTGCATAATGCCTTTAGTCCATTATCCTTAACAGTTGATCTGGATGGAAATGTTCGTTAAAAGTAAACATTAGGGGTTTATTGGCCCTCATAAACTATGCAATTTGCAAAACCATTCCATGGACAAAATGTGGAAAGTGCGTTATATGTGATTCAATTCCCTATTTTCATGACCCTCGCGGGTTTGCGCGTTCGTCTTTGTCAAACACATCTTAACAGCCGCGGCATATAGTCCAATTAAAAACGAATACACATAAACACGACCGTACCATTGTTGTCCATATGGAGATCCATTTTTGATGTTCAAAATAGGCATGAAATGGACTATAATGTAGCTGTTGCATAAATTGTCGATTAGAGGTAGGAATGACAGTGTAGATGGATTTGTATAGCATGATGTAGGATTGTTTCCGGAATTAAATGTTAGTGGTTTTAAGAGGGGTAAGGGCTGTCGTGAAAACGGACGTCTCACAAATTCTTTGTACCATGGAACTGTGTTGCAGATAAAGAGGGGAGAGGTTTTATCAATAAATCATTTCCCAGGGAATTGACCATTTTCTTGATATCCCTAATCCCTCTGAAAACCACCATAATTTGATTTCGGAAACAATCTTAAATTGTTTCACAAAACAATTTACGCTGGCATCCGTTCAAAGCAGAGGGGTAATCGCGGACCTTCGACATTTTGCTACATCGATAAGTTGATTACAAGTCAAAGCGAATCTCACAATGATGGAATTTCGCATGATGAGAACATTAAATATGTGCACAGACACATCAATAGATTACAGTTATTGCCAAGCCGCTGCAATTTATAAATGAGAACATGTCGAAAAACGGAGACAACTGCGCTTAACCCATGCAATAAATCTAAGCCTCAGATGAAATGATACCTTTTCTCTGGTGAAAGCTAGCAGTTTTCATTACACGTATAACACATATCAGACATATGATAGACGCAGATTGTTATATTATATAAAGCGACTTCGGGCTGCAGTCTAGTAATATTTGGTTCTAAAAGTAGTGCTGTTTCCCTGACGAGTCGATGGCATGCATATGAAGAAACATTTTAAAAACAGCATTCTTCCTGTAAAATGATACTGATAGTTCCCAGAAGTGTGATTGATTGTCCTTATAGCGAAAATACATGTACAATTGTTAAAATTACTTTTCATGTTTTTTTTACCTAATCTCCATATTGATTAACATGGCATGAATGTAGGGAATAAAGGGTCGCATGCAAACGAAAATGTTAAAGAAAACATGTTAAAGAAAATGCATGCATGCACGTATTAAGCATTCATTACGAGCATTATGCTGACCCTGTAATTACCGGGAAATTAATTTCTGGTGCTGCAGCAAACAAACCTAATTAAGGCTACACGATAGATCCCTCTTACATTATCCCCATTCATTATGAAATAAATCGGGACCCCAAATCGGTTTGTCATCTGTCCTCCGTGTAACAACGTGATAATTGGATAAATGATCATCAGGTACCAAGGCCCCATTTACTTGTTATGCTGTACATCACCATGACATTTACTTCTCTAGGCCTGGCCTCGTGACTTCGTGATTGGTTCCTTTGGGTGCAATTCCTGATGCTGAATGGTTCCCACCGCAAGGAGGGGTAGTTTGTCTGAATGACAGCTATAAGCGTTTATTAACCTAACAGCACCGCAATGAAGGTATCTTAATTATAGGAAGAAAAATCAAAGCTAAATTGATTCTGAACTGGAAAGCCCGTGGGATTTTGTTCTTTCGCCATGCGTCTAGTTGCTTTGTTGTAGAAAAACCACATCAGTTTGCCTTTGCAAGACATGCATTCTGCGAACATGAATACACCGTACAAAGGGCGTCCTGTCTTGTCCTGACTGAATGTGGTTCTCAAACAGTGTGGGAAAACAATTCCATAGGCGAAGTCAATAGTGCGGCCAAAGAGGCAAATGGATTTTTGTGAATCTTCTCGTCAGCTGAAATTTNGAAAAGACCTCAGAAGTACATTAATCTTATTTTGGGGATCTACCACCAGAGAGCAGAATCGAACCAAAAGGCGATATCTCTTACTTTAGTTATCCATTTCATTTTAAAAAGACAAGCAAGCGCTAGCGTGCAGTTCATCTAATGGCCACCGTAGGTAGGCGTGACTTAATAATAAGCAGATACCCAAGAGCTTGACCGGTGTATTCCTTGAAAACTTTCGTGCAGACTTTCGCCAGTCGGCTGTTACGTTCAGTAGACTATATCCGTTTAAGTAAGCGGCCAGTTAAATTAATTGATATATGGTATGATTAACTGAGATGAAAAAATAAATAGATAAATAAGTATATAAAGAAATAAACAAATAAGAATGTTAGTACATTCTGCGTGTCCAACTCTACTCATGGTGGTTAGAAAAAAACAAAAATGATAAAATCAAAGGCATACTTCTGGAAAATTATATGTACGTAAATTGCAGTATAACGACTTTGGTCTTTGTAAGGGGTGCTACATTAAATTATGTTGAACAATTAAAATGTCTAAAAAACAAGCATACTTTCTTTGCTCTATGTTTTTTTTTCGGAAAACAGCATAGAACAAATTATTGTACCTAGGCAGCTTGCTTTGCTGTTGCTTCATTGCAACTTTCCATTCCCCGCAGACCCCTTCCAACTGATTAAAAAGCTGTCTAATTTGACTCCAGTATATATTAAATTTGTGGAGTTGAATGCATGTAATATTATTTTTCTGTATTTAATGATGGAAACAGGCGAACATAAAGACAGACAGACAGACAGATAGACAGCCACACAGTTGCTTTGTATTGATTGGCAGCAGAAGATACCTACCTACAAAAAACTCTAATCTTTGTTTCGAAAGACAAAGCGAAAAGGGCTATCTTAAAAGCATCTAGTATAACTTCACTGCTTATTTAATTAAGACTTTGTTTTAACTTCCCTTTGGTATCTGGATGCTTAAAAGCCATGCCCCAGTCGTATACTAACATTACATTTTGTAGCTAACCCATGGTGACAGTTGCACCAGGTTTTATTCACACAAGCCACCATGTAACACAAAAGGAGACAATTATTTTAAAGAAATGGGCCAAGTCAAAGCAAGATGCTGTCCCCTTTTCTTAGAAAAGAATGTAGTTCTGCAACCACTCACAATTCAACAGCGGCCGCCGCTACTTTATACACGTAAGCACGTAAGCAATAACTGTAGAGAAACTATATAGCCATAATGTCATAACGACATACTGGCACATGTATAAAACTGTTCTGATTAAAACATCTTACACCATTTTATCTTTTCCTTTAATGTAACTACTCACATAGAAAAGTAGCAAGTTTTTTGTATATTTTTTGTCTGTTTGGTTTTTTTTTTTTTTTTTCTCCAGTCAGTCTAGTCTTTTTACAGTGTCGCGTCTGTCATTAAAAACAAGGTATTGGGCGTTCAAGACTATTGACTCATTCGGCCTAATGCATATAATGGTACCGTGGCTAAAAATTAAGTCGGCTGTCTCTCGGTTGGACCGGTTATTCAAAATGACGATCTGCGATCAAACATATGGAGTGATGGCGCGCACAACCTGAAGATGCTGAAATCACGTACGATATGAAATGTGATTGATTTGACATGTCTTTTCGGTAAAGATAGTTCGTATTCTCACAGTGTTGTCGTAGCCGATGGCATTTTATTTCGAATGGATGAAGCAGGGCTGATCAGCACATAATTAAGTAAAGGTGAACAAGAGATTACGTTAATCCACGATGCTTTTTACTTAATGACATGCGTGGTACCTAAAACCTGATGGGAGAACTGTTAATACTTTTTTGCCATTACTATTTGATAACATTTTGCGGCCGGGAATCTTTAACGAACAATTTCCGATAAAAGATAGTGTATACCGTTCACAAACCACTTTGTTCGTTGGATAATGAACCTCGCCGACTAGAGGACAAATTACGAAACTCTTTAAAAGATCAACAGCACCAATAATAGATTGAATGCAACAGACTGCAAACATGCCGATTATTGCGCGCTGTTGTTAGATTGAAACACCTTCCTGCCACTTTGCCACTTCACTCAGAGCTACGGATTTTATTCGTTTTGACCAAGGAATTATCAGCCATCGAAATACAGCCTGTGGTGCTTGATTAATAAGCTTTAATGTTGGCAACTCGTGGGATAGAGCAAAATGCACTGGTATACTTATTATGAAAATCGTCTTATTGATTTTGGCAATAATATAGTCCTAAGCTTGGAACGTATGCAAACACCATAAAAAGCCAAAGTAAGCCGTGCGTCGGCGTTTTCTAGGTATCTCAACGAAATATATAGCTTGACGGTGTTTTCATTATACTTCGTGTGTGACAGCCAGCCACTAGAACAATGCCAAGTACTAGGCTGTCGTCAGAAATGCACAGACAAATATAAAGGTAAGTGAAATAGTCCTATTTTACTTGTCAAGCCTTGATTTACAACGTGAGCTTTGATAGCTTTTTGTAATACCATTGGTTTTATAACCATCGTTAATAGGCATACGTGTATGTGTATTGCTTTCACGCCAGACGCACAAAAATATTTTAGCCGTCACTTAAGTGTTTCTGCTGCATTTAAAGTACTATCATGGAAGCTGTGATATTGAAACCCATTATCGGAATTAATTTATCAATATCGTGCCATATCTATTAATCTTGATGCTGAAAAATTAATTTTTATCACAAACATCACCCCCTCTTTAAATATGTCATGAAAGCATGGTTCATATGTGCAGTTAATAGACATACCTCACTCGCATTCAATATCGAACAGCAAGATAGCGAAGCCAACAAAAAGCCAATATAAACAGTTTTTTTCTCAGAAAAGAGCATATAGACCTTAGTTCGTATTCATACAATGTTGTCGTAGCCGATGGCATTTTATTTCGATTTCACTTACGCAATTAAGTAGATGGTTTAGTCTTAAAGATGATTAAAATCGTATCTAAACAGTGGTGAATTTACATAGCGTGCCCTTAATGTAAACCTAAAAGATAGGCCCTAGTTTCCAAATGCAACCAACCAATACCTTACATAAAAGCAAATAATGTAGGGGTATAGGAACTCAACAGGAAAATGTTTCCTTCGCGAATGATCAAAGATATGGCTATTAGTTGCAGGCACAGCGAATCGTTTGAAATATTACCTTAGACATTAAATAAATAAATAAACATTCAAATACATATAAATATACCTCTACTTAAAATATATGTTTTAACTTAATATAGAAATTTATTCCAAATTAATTTCTTTGCTTTGGAAGTTAAAATACTATTAGATACGGCGTCGCCAATCTGTTGACTCCAATCACGACAATTGATGACTAGATTCAGTGTCATTTACTGTAAACCAGCGATACAAAATGTTCCCATACACATCCAGTGATAAACTCATTTCATCTATCAGTAATCTAGTGCTTTTGCGAGTTCTCAACTTCTGCATTATTTACCATATTTGACTCGTCTTTATAGACAATTTCTCTCTGGAGGAAAAAGTTGAATGTTGAAGATAGCGAAATTTGAATATCAGTGCTTTCCTTTATCGCAGCAGAAAAGGCGTATTGAGGGCGATCATTTGACGGCATGAATCTGAAGAGAAAGCAGGGAGCGGCAACAGCGAAAACAGCGGCAAAAGCTCGTGTCGTTAGAATGTAATCTAATAAAGTGCATATATGTTATCAATAGAACGGGTATTATCTGGCAGGGAACGTTACTCTAAGCCGTTCTTGGATAAGAAAAAGATTGATGCAGCGGTCAATAAAATGTAACAGCGAAAGCTTTTCGAAAAGTCGACATTTACAATACAAGGAAATTTGATTTATTTCAGAGGATTGGAACATACATACACACTCGGCTTGCAGTGGGAACAGATATGATATGATGTGAGAATGGAACACACAGTGGTAAAATGGTTGCCTTTAAGCCTGGCGACACAATAAAGGTATATCCCAACAGAACCCGACGTCGGCTTTAATACTCACGGTCTTCGGTACCTTCAGATTAGTTATAGGTGAGTACCACCACGATTCTCTGTAGTACGATGTCAAGTCATCCGTAGTAAGTGGGCCTGAATTATTCATCACGATATTGCTAAAAACAAAGTCGTGGGAGTATTTTATCGGCATTGCTTACCTGACAAAGATAAGCACTTGTATTTCATTCACTGGGCTAAAATATTTTTCTAAAAGTACTGAATTTTCCTTTTTGCTTAATTCCGTCCCTCATTCGTGTTGAACTTTTGGTTTTTATCGTCATTTCAGGTAATCTAAATCACTGTTTTTCAGCATAAATTCATTCCTTAATATGACAAAATTACATTATATTTATTCGTCTTTTGTATAGTACATTTCACATTAACTATTACGTAAATAATGGTTCAAAATGGTAAAAGCAAGACCAGAGTTCAGAACGCTGTTTAATCTACTGTGCAATCCAGACAATTTTAGAGCCCTACAATTAATTAATTAATTGTTTATCAGAATTAAACTGATTCCTGCTTTTTAAAGGTGTGCCCCGGCTAATCGTGCCGTTACCTGTTTCCGCGCAAGACGTTCCCCTTGCCTGCTAATAAATAGTACACTTTCAACTTTTATTTAATATAAACTATTTAGTCACAAAATCAATAGCTATGAAATCTTCGCATGTAAACAACTATTTCATGAGTTTGTTCTCTTCATCATAAGTTCATATCACATTGATATATTCCTTAATCAATGTCTGGATGCCTTGCCCTTTAAAAGCCGATCTTAACCCGCAATAAATGAGTTGCCAGCTCCGGGCATTGTATGGCGGAATATGAACTCTTGAAATGAACTTGCTTTTAACGAGAATGAAGCCCACGTTAACAAGTACTGCCGGCTTTCGTTAAAACTCTCTTTTGTTAATCTAGTCTGTGGGTCTCTCAGTGCTCAAATACTAAAATGCCAATGCTTTCCAATGTCATTTCTCTGAGAGCAGAATAAACAAATGGCCAAAGAATGACTATTGAAGGCGATGCTGGCGACTAAGTGCGCCTTACATGAAGACAAGGTGCTATCAGTCGTGTGCATAATGCCTTTAGTCCATTATCCTTAACAGTTGATCTGGATGGAAATGTTCGTTAAAAGTAAACATTAGGGGTTAATCGGCCCTCATAAACTATGCAATTTGCAAAACCATTCCATGGACAAAATGTGGAAAGTGCGTTATATGTGATTCAATTCCCTATTTTCATGACCCACGCGGGTTTGCGCGTTCGTCTTTGTCAAACACATCTTAACAGCCGCGGCATATAGTCCAATTAAAAACGAATACACATGACCACGACCGTACCATTGTTGTCCATATGGAGATCCATTTTTGATGGCCAAAATAGGCATGAAATGGACTATAATGTAGCTGTTGCATAAATTGTCGATTAGAGGTAGGAATGACAGTGTAGATGGATTTGTATAGCATGATGTAAGATTGTTTCCGGAATTAAATGTTAGTGGTTTTAAGAGGGGTAAGGGCTGTCGTGAAAACGGACGTCTCACAAATTCTTTGTACCATGGAACTGTGTTACAGATAAAGAGGGGAGAGGTTTTATCAATAAATCATTTCCCAGGGAATTGACCATTTTCTTGATATCCCTAATCCCTCTAAAAACCACCATAATTTGATTTCGGAAACAATCTTAAATTGTTTCACAAAACAATTTACGCTGGCATCCGTTCAAAGCAGAGGGGTAATCGCGGACCTTCGACATTTTGCTACATCGATAAGTTGATTACAAGTCAAAGCGAATCTCACAATGATGGAATTTCGCATGATGAGAACATTAAATATGTGCACACACACACATCAATAGATTACAGTTATTGCCAAGCCGCTGCAATTTATAAATGAGAACATGTCGAAAAACGGAGACAACTGCGCTTAACCCATGCAATAAATCTAAGCCTCAGATGAAATGATACCTTCTCTCTGGTGAAAGCTAGCAGTTTTCATTACACGTATAACACATATCAGACATATGATAGACGCAGATTGTTATATTATATAAAGCGACTTCGGGGTGCAGTCTAGTAATATTTGGTTCTAAAAGTAGTGCTGTTTCCCTGACGAGTCGATGGCATGCATATGAAGAAACATTTTAAAAAGAACAGCATGCTTCCTGTAAAATGATACTGATAGTTCCCAGAAGTGTGATTGATTGTCCTTATAGCGAAAATACATGTACAATTGTTAAAATTACTTTTCATGTTTTTTTACCTAATCTCCGTATTGATTAACATGGCATGAATGTAGGGAATAAAGGAGCGCATGCAAAAGAAAATGTTAAAGAAAACATGTTAAAGAAAATGCATGCATGCACGTATTAAGCATTCATTACGAGCATTATGCTGACCCTGTAATTACCGGAAAATTAATTTCTGGTGCTGCAGCAAACAAACCTAATTAAGGCTACACGATAAATCCCTCTTACATTATCCCCATTCATTATGAAATAAATCGGGACCCCAAATCGGTTTGTCATCTGTCCTCCGTGTAACAACGTGATAATTGGATAAATGATCATCAGGTACCAAGGCCCCATTTACTTGTTATGCTGTACATCACCATGACATTTACTTCTCTAGGCCTGGCCTCGTGACTTCGTGATTGGTTCCTTTGGGTGCAATTCCTGATGCTGAATGGTTCCCACCGCAAGGAGGGGTAGTTTGTCTGAATGACAGCTATAAGCGTTTATTAACCTAACAGCACCGCAATGAAGGTATCTTAATTATAGGAAGAAAAATCAAAGCTAAATTGATTCTGAACTGGAAAGCCCGTGGGATTTTGTTCTTTCGCCATGCGTCTAGTTGCTTTGTTGTAGAAAAACCACATCAGTTTGCCTTTGCAAGACATGCATTCTGCGAACATGAATACACCGTACAAAGGGCGTCCTGTCTTGTCCTGACTGAATGTGGTTCTCAAACAGTGTGGGAAAACAATTCCATAGGCGAAGTCAATAGTGCGGCCAAAGAGGCAAATGGATTTTTGTGAATCTTCTCGTCAGCTGAAATTAAGTAACTATTCATTTTCTCTTTTTTCATGTATTTCAAGAAAATATTTAACAAATTATCTTGAAATTATTTTCTCGTTTTAGGTAACAGGTTATGGCGCCAGCCTCCGGGAACTCCACGAGCTCTGGTTACACGTGGGTTCACAAC
>NW_019775857.1:1680228-1719686 GCF_001039355.2 Lingula anatina
ACACATCAATAGATTACAGTTATTGCCAAGCCGCTGCAATTTATAAATGAGAACATGTCGAAAAACGGAGACAACTGCGCTTAACCCATGCAATAAATCTAAGCCTCAGATGAAATGATACCTTCTCTCTGGTGAAAGCTAGCAGTTTTCATTACACGTATAACACATATCAGACATATGATAGACGCAGATTGTTATATTATATAAAGCGACTTCGGGGTGCAGTCTAGTAATATTTGGTTCTAAAAGTAGTGCTGTTTCCCTGACGAGTCGATGGCATGCATATGAAGAAACATTTTAAAAAGAACAGCATGCTTCCTGTAAAATGATACTGATAGTTCCCAGAAGTGTGATTGATTGTCCTTATAGCGAAAATACATGTACAATTGTTAAAATTACTTTTCATGTTTTTTTACCTAATCTCCGTATTGATTAACATGGCATGAATGTAGGGAATAAAGGAGCGCATGCAAAAGAAAATGTTAAAGAAAACATGTTAAAGAAAATGCATGCATGCACGTATTAAGCATTCATTACGAGCATTATGCTGACCCTGTAATTACCGGAAAATTAATTTCTGGTGCTGCAGCAAACAAACCTAATTAAGGCTACACGATAAATCCCTCTTACATTATCCCCATTCATTATGAAATAAATCGGGACCCCAAATCGGTTTGTCATCTGTCCTCCGTGTAACAACGTGATAATTGGATAAATGATCATCAGGTACCAAGGCCCCATTTACTTGTTATGCTGTACATCACCATGACATTTACTTCTCTAGGCCTGGCCTCGTGACTTCGTGATTGGTTCCTTTGGGTGCAATTCCTGATGCTGAATGGTTCCCACCGCAAGGAGGGGTAGTTTGTCTGAATGACAGCTATAAGCGTTTATTAACCTAACAGCACCGCAATGAAGGTATCTTAATTATAGGAAGAAAAATCAAAGCTAAATTGATTCTGAACTGGAAAGCCCGTGGGATTTTGTTCTTTCGCCATGCGTCTAGTTGCTTTGTTGTAGAAAAACCACATCAGTTTGCCTTTGCAAGACATGCATTCTGCGAACATGAATACACCGTACAAAGGGCGTCCTGTCTTGTCCTGACTGAATGTGGTTCTCAAACAGTGTGGGAAAACAATTCCATAGGCGAAGTCAATAGTGCGGCCAAAGAGGCAAATGGATTTTTGTGAATCTTCTCGTCAGCTGAAATTTAGTAACTATTCATTTTCTCTTTTTTCATGTATTTCAAGAAAATATTTAACAAATTATCTTGAAATTATTTTCTCGTTTTAGGTAACAGGTTATGGCGCCAGCCTCCGGGAACTCCACGAGCTCTGGTTACACGTGGGTTCACAACCCGCCTCTCATCCCGCCACAATACCTGTGGATTCCATACGTTCTCATAGCGGCTGCCTTTATGTCCTGTCTCTTAGTGTCTTTCTTACTCTATCACCGAAACAGGAGGCAGAGGTGTAACAGACAGACGGACAAATACCGCCAGCAGATCTTATTTAGACAGCGGGAAAGGCGAAGAGAGGAATTAATGTCACCCGGGAATTACTCTTTCACTCCCAGAGACGGGCAAGACATGTATGGGCGGAGGAAAAATGCAATAGCTCCTTTTGCTTTTATATCTGCTCTCGGGCGGAAAAGTCGCCAGCAAAGAGATAGTAACGGTCTTACGCCAAATCGGCGAAGCAGTGCTATGGTGTCCTCGTTGATGCCGTCGGGCTCTTGAGACTTAATGCTGCCTTGTTTAATTCTTTGGAGAACATGTCTTTGTGTGCAAACGGGTGGCTGTGAGGACTCGCGCACATGTAAACTGTGATGGGGGAAAGATTGTGAATCTGCATAATTCTGAAACACTTAGGTGAAAACATCTTGCCGATTGTGCGGCTTCTCACTAATGAATGCATTGGTGAGATTCGTGGTATCAGTTACGAAGTATAATGAGAATGTGAGTGACATCGGAAATTGAATGTAAGTTTGATGTTTTGTCAAATGGAGAAAGAAAAGTCGTGTTTCAGACACTTAAATTTCCCACCAAGTGATTTAACATACGAACAACGACCAGAACGCCATTACACGCAACGGTAACATTTTGTCACAATCATTTTAACACAGCGTCTGTCATACCGCCCGTACAATGAGTCAGTAAAGTAATAGATTGAACAGCGCTAATTAATTTCCCTTTTATTAACGGGAGAATCAATTTTCTGTTGACACAGAGCCTACCACAAGGTTAACGAAAGCGTGCGTTCAATGACAGGAAAGGCAATTCATATAAAAGGACGGTTACGTATCGTTCGCACCGTCAGATCCATGTTTATATAACCTGAATAGGTGACCAAAAAAATTAATATAATCTTATTGAAAACTGTGAAAGCATTCTATGTATTGCACAAAAACCCACAAGAAAATGAAGCACGGGACTTGGTTCATGGCGTCTCTTGATTTAGAATCGATGCATACATTTATCAGCCAAAAAGTGGCCTTAATTTTTAGACCAAATTTTTGATCTGCTTCAATTCAGGATAGATTTGCAGTGGTTCACTTAAAGAGAATAGCTGTTGGTACAAAAATTTAGCCATTTTATTTCTTTTATGAAACAGGCGCAATTGAACTGCAACTGATTTACAGTGCCAGTATATCTTGGTTTAAAACGGATCAAATGTTTTGGTCTAAAGATTTAGACCAATTTTCGGCTTTAAGCACTATCTTGTGAAACAGGCCCCAGTAGGCCTACTCACCAATCACGCTCGAGGGATATATGTATATAACGTCAACATATTGCCATCCAGTAGTGCAGTTTTGTACATTGGGCATTACAATTAAGGTCATCCCCACAGGCCAAAAGTGGACGGACATTGACCTATCCACAAAGGTCTCACAGGGAGCACGAGCGTGTTATGTGACGTAATCACGGGCTTCCTGCACGTTATTGGGGAGTAGAAGAAAAGATAAAGTAGTCAGATGCTCAATATTGTTTTCATTTAGTCACATAAAATAATGAAATAAAATGTTTTATAAATTACCATGTTATGAGTCCTCTTAAATTACAAAACACGCCCACTACATAGATGACTTTGCTGGTCTTATCAAATAGGCCTATGAACAAGAACATACATTATGAGAACTTTGTTGTCAAAAAATGTTTTTCTGTTTGCCTGAGACGTATGGAATATCCTAAGACGAAAGAGAGAGCGACATAACGCTCAATTGTTGCAGTGACTAGTTCTCAGTTAATTCAATCAAAATACGGTTTTGAATAGCCAACAATGATAATCGCAACTGTACCTTAATGCAAGAGTGGGAAATTATCATAAAATTTTAACTTGGCATTAAGTAAATTAATAACTTTTTAATGATGCAGTTTGTTTCCATCAGTGGGTTCCAAAAGATACCCACCTTTGATCTGAAGATTGTACAAATGTGTGTAGAAAACGTGTCACCAAGCCATCATGTGAAAAGAAAATTATTTTTTCTCGTAATCTGATTCCATAATCTGATATGATTTGGATGGGTTTTCTGTTTAAATTTTATGTAATGTTCTCATGTTCTTGCATGTTTTATATAAGTTTGCAAAGTTCCAAATAATCAGAATTTCGTATTGCTTGATGCAGGACATAATTTTACCAACTCAACACATTTACCACAAACAATTTAGAACTATCATGACGGAAGTCCTGTCAAAATTGGACTTTCAGATTAGTTTTATTACCACTTCTGGTTTCTTCGTACTGCTGTTCAATAATTGAACTTTTAACCAAAATGACCAACTCGACATATGGCTTATTTTACATAGGCACTGGCTAATTTACTACAGGGGGTTTCGGACGTTAAGCCGTAATCTGGTTTTATGTTTCCAAGCCTTGCTTCTATCGACCAAATAACAATGGTCTTATTCAACATCATGGTAATTGCCAAATAGTGGTGTGCAAGTACTTTGTGAGGAGTGTTGTCTAGAAGAGCCACGGCGCCTCAGGCGATTTCATTATTGGTGTTATGGTACGGTTGCATATCTACAACGAACCAACGTAACTTTAAATTTTGTCTGGTCTAATTAGTCACTTGCATTAGGTTATTTCACATCATAGTATTGTCTAGGGGGGATGCCAATACATATCTACCATCCAAACCGTTATCAAAAGACCTATGCATTAAATGCAACCAGGATGGTCAGCCTTTTTCAGCAGCTTTTCAGCAAACGTTTTGCAGGACTCTATATTCATTAAAACATGTTGAGATTAAGCGGCAAATGATGTTTGAGACTAAAAAATTACCTGTTGGCAAGGTACCAAAAGAGGATAAACCTCTCTGTTATGTGCCATATTTGCTCATTGGATAAATATCTCCTATCAGGGGATCTAAAAATGCCCAAAAATTGATTCAGAAAAAATTAGGAAATAATAATTTTGTGAAGGGTTTGATTATGTGGTATTTGATTTCAGTTGATTTCCCGGGACTTAGATTAATTTACTCCGTTTCTGTAACTCAGTAATACTTTCATTAAGGTACGGATAATGCTATCGATTGTTAATTAATTTATACAAATTGCACGAGAATTTGTTCTTCGGCGAGTCTTAAGGATGGATGACCTGTAGGGTTGATTGGCACCTTGAACAGTGAAAATGTCAATGTTACAAAATTACCAAAAGGATAGTTATCACTTTGAGGGGTTTATCTGGATTTTACAAACAAAATACAATGTAAAAAGGAAATGTCCGTCGGTCAGTGTTATCCACACTACTATAAAATGTACCAGAAAAATGTAACACTCGGATTATCTCTTCATAAAGCGCCGATTTGGAGGATGAAGTATTTTGCAAAGCTAAAACAACCCAAAGGGAATTGGTATCGATTGAAAGGGTTAGCAGTGAATATTCCTGAAAAATGTGGGGTAGCACATTAACAAGTCTTTATAGTGAATTTGGAGATGGCCTATCTGCAGGCAAATTGATTCCCCATTATTAATTCCTGAGGATTGGAATCTACTGAAACATTTGGAAATGTGTTAGGTGAGAAACTTGCAGTTTTCACAATTCTGTTTCTCACACTCACCCTCACTTACATATACTGCCGCTCAAAAACTCGCATGCAATCCGGGTCGTACACAGGAGAAACCATACTTAAAATTGCCATCCATCACAGTCCGTAATAACTGATTGTCATTTTCATTTCAGCGTGACCTTATTCAACCACTGAAAAAAAAGTGGCGTAGGGTGACTACACTTGACGTAGGTTTTTTCAATCGATGTATCGTTTTCGTTTCTTTTTGTTCTTTTGCATAATGCATTTTTTTATTTTAACACCTGAGAACAAGCTTAAAAGTCATAAATATCAATCATTCTCGTATAATCAATATATAATCATATATAATAATCAATCGTATAGATACGTACAAATCCAATGACACTTTTCATTAGGAGTCAATATTGCCGTTGGTTTTGAATCTCTCTCTCTCTCTCTCTCTCTCTCTCTCTCTCTCGCATGGCTAATTTCTTGCGTGTATGCATCAGTTTTTTTTTTACGTGTAGTGTGTGAGTGCGTGCACGTTCGCGTCAGCCTTGGCCTAGAAAAGAAACCACCGGTTTGACGAAGATATATATTTACCACTTAATTTCTGTTCTTTCATCTGTTAAATTTCTCAGGAGGTTTTCAGCCTACTGCGCAAGGGGCTATTTCAAATGCTGCTGGGGATATAAGTCATGGTTGAGGTTTTGATAGCTGTGCAGCACTCGCTTTTTAATGCTAACAATCTCCTCTCTAAATCATGCACCATTTCCATTTACCATTCAGCAGTTGATGAAATCTCTCCCCGGATTGATCAGAGGAGAAACAAGGACAAACCATTAACAAATGATAGCGCGTTCCCGGGGCGCGTTCATCTGAGCTAGATGTCTGGTTGGTTGCATGCTCGCGTTCAAACCACGGCAAAAAGTCACGGTTGGGCTATTTTTGGCTGTTTAAGGTACATCGGGTGGTGTGTCTGTCAGTAGCGAGGAGTCGAGGCACACCAAGTATTTTGTTTTACATTCGAGGAAGGAAGTTGGCATTTGCAGACTACCAGCAGCTAGCGGCCAATACCAGAGCTACAAAGCATACAGCAGTTCAGAGGGAATCCAAACAGTTTCCTCGACAGATCACACTGAATGTAACAGCCAACCAATTTGTTTCAGGGACATTACGCCATAACGCCCAATACCTGAGTACCTCACACCTTGGAGGAGAATTAATTCTCTACTTATCCCGATAACAACCAGACAGGTGTTAATTAAAGGGACAATATCTATACCTGCATTAATTCTCACTATCCATTCATTGCGGGCACGTACTAGTGGACGGAGCAAACTGAACATACCAAATAGGTAAGGTAATCTTCACCACAACTTGAGTGCGGACTTAAATTTCAAAAAATTAATTTCATATGCTGAATCAAGTCGTGGTCTTAGACTGTGTTTGATGTGTGTTGAGAAGATCTGTTGACTTCTCATTCTGCTTTTTTTAATATCAGTTTTCAAATGTGGATTTTAACTTTTGTGTGTGTTAGTTTTTTACTTAGAATTAGGTTAAGATCATATTAAAAGCTGGTTAAAATCCAATTCCTTCCACATATACCGGTATATGCCTATGTTTTAGATAATCTTCAGGGCAAACTTAAACCCAGAATGTTAAATTAACCTTGTCGTATATGGAACACTTAAGTAAAGGAAATGTACAGGTAATTTTGTTTACTGTATGGATTTTATTTAAAGTTGATGTTGGTGCTTAGGTATCAATATTTGTGTATTTTGTCCCTATTTGCGATATCTTTGGAAGCTTTGTGGACAATTATACTTATTTTGTTTGAACGATGTACAAAAATGTATCTGTATTGGTATATATAATATTATTTATTATTGTATGTTATATGTCATTTAATGTGGTTATACTGCACGTGAAGAACACTTAGTTGTCTTTATTCATGTCGTAAAAAGATGGAACGAACAAGCTACTTGGTATTGCTAGTATATAATAACCAGTGTCAACTCCGCTTAAATTGAGTTAAAACCAAATCTGTGTTTGTCTAAAAAGATTAAATAAGAGGTGGCACACATTATATACAGTAATAAGAAAAAGCAGACACATAAACTGTACATCCCTTGTTTTTGGCACATTCAACTGTGCAAATTAAAACATCATTGCACTGCCAAGTTATTTACCCTAACAAGCATCAGAACCCAAAGGGAAAAAACCGATCAATTAATCACCAATTATTACGTAAGGCATGTGGAGTCAATTGGCACTGCCCATGGCGCTAATGAAATCCCAGTTCTGTTTCTAATATGGTAGTCAACATGTCCACCAAGTCATGCATGCCTAATGTCAATATTGCCAGCAAAAGTGGCTTTGTTTATGCATGTACATTCGCTGTACACAGGTCCGTAGCCAGCTATTTTCAAGGGGGGTATATTTGCCTAACAAAATGGACCTTTTAACATGAAATCTTAGCGTACCTAGATTAAATTTTATTCAGAGAGGGCCTTTTCCGGCAGAAAAGGTGGTTCCTTCTTAAAACCCCCCTGGCTAATGATCCGGTATAAAACACATAGCTACACAATATCATTAATGTGCTAGGTACCGAATGCCAGCAGACCGATTATAAAGGCTATGGTTGTTTACCGGGCGAATGGTCTGTACTGTGGTGCCTTCTCTAATAAACAGAAAATGAAAAACATTTGTGGCCCAAACTAATATACCTGTATGGATGTTTTAATGGCTGTTGCTCGTAATTCAATTTCTCCGTGCCATACTCGCCCATACCCATTGGATAAATTAAAATATTGGTATCATAAATAAAGAGATCTCAATTTTTTAGGGTCTACCGTTTAATTTATACCATAGTGTATTTATTGCAGCAAGAGGTGATATACTGGTTGAAATCTGTAAATCTTAATAAAAAGAGTGTAAATTGGTTCTTAAGTGACGCTTATCTGGAATCCACCGATCCGAATTCCGCAAATATGCGTGGTAAAATGCAGTTAACTGCCTTCCTTATCACAAATTACCATGAAAAGACACCTGGTACTGCCGCTATAACACGGAGCAGTGGACTTAATAACCAACTACCTAGGAAACTCCAAGATAGGGACGCCAAGTGTGCCAGTGTTCATACACACCGCTGTCTGTGTATTTAATGATTTACAAGCTGTAACAAATTACAGTTACACTGAAAAACTAACCCATCTTCCTCCTAGGTCATGTGCCCATCAAACCGCATAATGACGTACATTGATATCAGTTACGCCTGTAATAAAGAGTAAAACCGACGTAAGGTTAAGTGAGTTTTTCTCTAAATGTTACCCTGGAGCATTTTGACGAGCAGATTGTCTATCTCAACACAAACTAGGGGCGTCTAACTTAAGAATTTTTTTGTTTTATTGTGCGTTAAGTGTAATCAATCGCATACATTGCCATACATTTATTTAAACGTAGAGAAAGCGATTTTTTGTTTATTAATGACAAATGAGTTTTGCAACTAAACGGAACATGATTTTTAACGTTATGTTGAGTACATTTGAGGTATTTTAATCTCGATTAATTAACTCCATTTTGGATTCTTGGTAGCTTCTCTCGTAAATGGCGATGGAGGCTTGTGAATTTCATTAAAGGTTATATAGTAAGTATTCAGAAACGATTTTATATATTGCACTTTTCCAATCGAGACTCTTTTCATTTATTTTCACTTGTGGTAGATATATTTTAGTTGTTTGAAAAACATTAAAAATAGGATCCAACAAATGCTGGACCCGAGATAAGGACATCTGTATAAGCTTTTGCTGTGTAACTTTTACATGAAAAGTTTTAAAAGACAAGTTTTCATGCCCGCTACGTACCAACACTAAAATCTTTCACCGAATGCCTATTAAAAGTAAACATATTTTATCAACGTGGTCTACGAAAACTGCCTCTGTGTTCATTTATTTCTAATGGTAAATACTACTGGACACTTGCGTTAGCACTGAACATTGGCACTTAATAAAACTTTGAACTAATGAACCGCTGTTCCAAAACAGATCAATCTAATAAATATTCAGCCCATCGAAACGCATCCGTGTTTGATGATCCATATGGATCTGTGGGTTGAACAAATTCTCTTGCCGTTTGTCCTTCCTTCGCTTATAGCTAGCTTGAGCCATATGTGGCTTCTGTTTAAAGATGCATACAAAGTTCATTTTTTGCCACAAAAACCGACCAAATGCCAGCATATAGTTTCATGTAGTATAACTAAGAGAATTACCAATTTTACCTGAAAATGATGTTTGAACGGATTTTTCTGCTAGCATTCTATGCTGTATGTCAATGGGGCAGAAAAGTAGGTCACGAAAGTAGGTTAAATTTCCGACCAAAAATTTAAAGAAAGGAGCAGTCTAAAGCTCTTTTATGGCTGATAGAGTGATCTGTTCAGTTTATCCCTTGGCCTGTCGAATTTATTAGAGTCGTATAAAAAATTAGTAGAAGTTGTTTACATGTGTTATTGGGAACCCACGCTCCACCGATATTCGGTTCGTATGTACCTTTAATGTAGAAGACGAAAAGTCGAGAATCATTAATATGTGTTATACTTCTTACTAGTAAGTTTTCCTCTGTGTAAGCGATGGTTACGGTTTGTACACGCATTTGAGATATTGGATGTCCATAATCGAGAGCATGCAAAGTTTACGTTAGGTCAGTTAATTGACTGTTCAGCCTTGACTTTTATGTCCCTGGGGTACCTTTCCTGGAACCACTCTTCACTGACAACGAGAAGTTCTCCTGCAAGTAGTCATAGATTGCTGTGTTTGAAAATACATAATAAGACTATTGGTATTAACAAGAATGTATTAACAAGGAAAAAGAGCACTCCAAGAATAATGGCCACCGCCTGGAAGGTTATTAAATTATTTAGGAGATATTTGGAGACTAGGATTATCATTACATTTCAATCAAACAGCACTTCTTTCCTTCCTTAATAATGTCTTTCTTGGAAATATCATCATTTTTATGAGATATCTTACTCTCTAACGAATAAATGTACAGACTAATAATCGCACATGAAAATTTCATTCTACGAGTACCTAGCTTCTTTGCAGGCCCATTTACATTGTGGGACAACCCAAATCAATTGATTAAATCTTATGAAGATGTGAAAGGATTACAGGACGTAAGCGTAAACTTTAAAGAATAACTAATTTCAATAAACCCTGTCTAAAAATGTCATTCCAGGAATAAAGTCATATATGATTATTTAAAATGCAATTGCGTTTTTTATCAATGATGAAAAGGTGGCAATCGGTAGACCTCTATCAAATGCATAATTGGCGACATCAAACTGATTGAAAATCATTAGTTTTCTTGAAATGTTCCAAATGTGTTCGCACTTCACTTTCACTGGTGGCCATCATTAAAAGTAAACCCACACTTTAATTTAATTATACTTTCAAATGAAATCTTAGCTGTAAATCAATCATCCTCTCAAGTGCACCGGAAGTAACAAAAACATGGCGGCACTAACTTTTTATGGACAGACACTATGGATCTGGATATTCATGCATATCAACCACCTGCGTCTGTCGTCGCCGTCTCTGTACATATATGCCCTTTTCTTGTCAACACACCGTATTACCTGTTATTCTCAAGCTACCATGAATAATTTTCAAGACTAAAATGCAGCTCGAGTACAAAAACCACCCTGATTGAATAATATTTTCTTTCAACTATGCATTAAAAATTTAATTCTGTTTACACATATCGGCATTCTCAAGGTGTGATTTTGAACTCCCATGGTCCTGAGTCCCTGTGCTACTTGTTCTAAATGGCCAAAGTAGCAGTAAAACATAATTATAAAAATTGGTGACGATTATGCTGTTAAGAATAATGTAATATTGCTTCAAAATTGTCAAGAAAAACTTATGTTGTGTACTGCCACCGTTAATTATTATCTTGATTATTCTCAAACGTACAAGGACGATTCTTACAATGAAAATACATCTCGCGTTAAAAAACACAGCCAGATTGGATTTTCGTAAGTTCTATAAAATTCCATTCCATTCTATGAAATGTAGCTCCCTCTCCTAATTGATGTCTACTTGCTCCTTGCTGAAAAACCTCTTTCAAAATTTCGTATTTCTGAGCCTGCTTTAATACAGTCGTGCTGTATGGTATTTATTCATTTTGATAGGGGTATGTTCATGCGGGTAGTTATAAGCTTTACTCTCGTACATCAGTATTTGTTATGGCTTTCAGTAGGACGTTATATCCCATATCTATGCCATCAACTTTGCTACAGAACCAAAAGTTAACACTGCTGCTGCGAATCCACCTTTTGTGGAGAATGATTTTCATTTCAACCCATCATCTGGTTGTAAACTTATCGAGGTAAAACTGAAAAAATAATAATACTCTTGTCAAACCATTTTCATTATGTGCTGAAATGCAACGTGTTTATTGTTTTACGAAATTGCGAAATTGATATTAGCACCACCACTGTAATCTGTCAGTCTTTTACTGTCCTTTGTGCACACTATGATATGATATGAGCGACTATGGCCCAGTACCTCTATGAAAAACTTGCCACATCTCCACAGGGCCACGGATAAAATGGGATTTATTGTCCTAGGATACTGTCAAGCTTATGTAATCTTTTCGCAACAGTTAATGGTTATTACACAGCAAAGAGAAAATCATGTTACTTACTATTCCAAAATACGAGCTAGTCTAATTTTCAGAATGTTCACAGTAATAGTGGAACATAGTTAAAGATTGGTCGTGCTACGCTGTTCCTATTGCATCAAAAAGTCATGTTCTATGCACTTTTATAGTTAAAACGGCTGCTCATCATTTTATGCTGTTTTTTATGTTACTGTTTCTATCTGTTTTGTCATGCATGTATGTCCATTTTACAGCTTTGCTGCCTTATTGTTAAAATTGTCCAGTGTTTTGGATGGATATCAAACCTACGCATTTTCAGTAAAATATGTTGATTAAACCTAGGCTATTAGATAGCCAGTCGTAACCAGTTGACATTTTGACAGTTTTTGGACGTAGGCTATAATAACAGTTAGTTGTATTTTTCTTTTTATAAAGGTGATAAATCAACAGATAGGATCATAACTTTCTGTGCTTAAGTGTTTTAGTTATAGAACCTTCTCTTTGCCCCAGAGTGCCGCTGAACTCTTGGTGGCTAAAAAGCTATCCAGCGTCATTTTTTATTGCTGCTTTAAAGATAATTGCTCTGCACTCAAGGTTTCATAGGCGCCTTTCCCTCCTCCGAGCAACACTTAGGATGATTACCTGACGAAGTCATTACGGCATTATGAACCTATAACATGTAAACTTACTGGTGCACTACCTGAGCCATAGCAAATTGGAGGCACACCCACGTGGTTCTTGAAGAAAGTGGTTGTCTTGGAACAGTCGCTCCGTGGATCAAGATTTTTTTTAGTCCGGGGATAAGTTTTAAAGCTGGTTCATTGCTCGTGTGTTATATCAACAAATCGAATCAATTAGTGAGCTGCCAAGCCGTTTTCTTTCAAATACCTGTTTTCTGTGTGAGGTAACTACACTGGTCGATATGCTGCCTTTTTGGCTTAGTACCCAAGTTCCAGATAATGAGTAATGACGCAATGACGCATTGTTGCTGTCCCAGAGCTTTGACCGACGCAAGTTAACGCCAAACACTGGATTATTTTTAAACACACGGGAAATGTAATGTCTGAATTATTTGGTTGATCACGTTATTCTCTGCAAAAACACATCCCTAAACATCAATCTTTGAAGAAGAAACGTTTCATCTTGCCGGTGATAATACGTACACTATGCTAAAATGAGTAGAGCTGTCAATTACGGTTCCATCTCACACAATATATAATTTGTTTTTTAAAAAACATCATGGTTTAAATGGGAAGTTTGCGGTAGATTGTCGGCGAGATTATCAGCACAAAAGGGCCATTCAGCTCCGAGAGTCCTGCCCTTTACCTGTTCAATAACATAATGAGATAAGGGCACCTAGTAACCCACTGCTTGGTTTTCCTACCAAATTGGCTACTGATTAAGTGTACGGGAAGGGCAGCGGGGGTCAATATAGAGTGGCAAAACACAGTTGGGAATATTTTGGCAGAAATATTGGCTTGAATTTGCGTGCTTTGCTCTCTGTTGTTAACCTTATTCTGGTGAACCATTTTTTGGCTGATAACTGAAAGAAAGAATATGCTTTTCTGGTACAGCAAAGGCCCTTGATAATGTAGGACAGATGCAACCCTTACTGAATTTTCCTTTAGGATCCTAAAAGACGTGTTATGGGAAACTGGCCCAAAACCCTGTATGGTCCTACGGAACGACCGATAGAATTCCTTTAAAGTCATGTAGGATTTTTATCAAGAATCATAGTGTCCTGTGTGACATCCTATAGGAAATTTTCGTTCGATTATAACCAACATCCGCATGTGTTTATCTTTTTCGTGTACGTTTTCGACTGTTTTATGTTATTTTTGTCCAATGATGATAACCCTATTAAGCGGGCGTGTCGACAGAATGGCCAATCAGAGTTCAAACTAATGGTCACCATTGATATATGTTAATATATTTCAATTTATGTGACTTAATTTGTACAATCCTAGCTCCTCAAGGTTAACTTGCAGTAAGGCGTTCTCGTACTTGTTTTAAGCCAAAAAATATATTATAAACTCACTTTCCTGGCGTCCTGAACAATGTTCTTTTTTCTAACCATCACCCAATTAAGGTCTGCCATACTGTCTTATCTGTATAAATTTTGATGCCATTTTCCTTTGTTTCAACCGAATGAACACTGACATTCTTTCCTTAGAATTTCGTCTAGTGGAGATATTTTAAAATCCTTTGAACAGATAATATCGTTATTTGAAAAGGATGTAACATGTTTATGGAATTTACATGTTCTAGCTGTAAAAAAATAAGACGATTTAAAACAACATCGGAAAGAAACAGGTACCGGACCGTTAACATCTTTTGCAGTGTACTATTTCATAATGGAGGCTTATCAGAGTTGAGGGAAGTGGGCCGCCTGTTTTTACTTTCCTGACCTATACAATATGCCTGCTGTACTGCACACATCGGGAAGATCAGGAAATGGGGGAAAGGAATTTCATGTGTTCCCTCGATTTCCTGGAATCAATACATGTTGTAGCACTATGCTTGTTTTCTAAGTATTAAATGTAAAATACGTGTGACTCTGTTTATGAAAAAAACTGTACATGTGTGCATGTGCATGAGTGTGCGTGCACGTGTGTGTGATATCATTTATTCATGTTTGAAACCGAAATCAAAATCCGTTCATTTCACCGACATATCTCATATCTCGTGCTTGCACAATAGCAGGAGATGTATAGCTTTGTTCTCCAAAATAACAGAAATGTCAATTTTCAAAGCCTGATTCCAGCACTCCCAGAAGGCTGATCGTTATTACAAATATGCGTTTTTGGGGGAATTGCATGACCGCTGGTAATGTTCGTGGAATGAAGGTCGACTGTAATAATAGCTAATATTATACCAAACTCCGCAATCAGGCAGTCAACCACACTAAAACCTATTGACAACAGTCAAGCAATATGTTACGATTAAGCTTACCATAAAGCATTTAACTTGGCAAAGTTGAAAGAAAATGAGTCTAATTTTATGGCTTATGCATGGTTTCTACAGTCAACATCTGGGTTATCTTATTGACAAAGGGGTTTGCTGTCAGAAAACAAATCCAACAAACATTGCAGCAAGAACAGTTGAAGCTGAAGTCTTTAAAAACATCGTGTTTGTTTTATATCACATGATCAAAAGTAAAATAACACGTGAAAATAAATGGGGTCTACAGTCAAAACAAAGCGCATAGTTATTCAAATGCGTGGTTTTGGCACCAAAAAGTGGAGTTGGCTTTGAAATGAAGGTCACGCACTGAATATCAACTTAACGTATTAGTTAAGCAGCACAGGAACAGATAGATAGAGAGAGAACTCGAGAGGGTCGGTGGCACCCCTACCCCCCTCCTTTTTACCGCCAACTTAAAATATCCTCCTCTTTTTGAAAAAAAAAACCTGAATAGACTAACCCCTTATCATTCAAAGCCTGATCTTATTAAGATTGCCTGAAATAACTCGGGATGCAGAGGATATTTCAGTCAAATTCAAATCCATCTCTATAATACTAGTTTGGCGTGCACGTGTTTGTTAAATTTTCACACATTCGCAAAATATGTAAACTCGGCCAGGGGTCCCATGTTAATCCAAAAGCACAACCCATTTTCCCCTGGAAAAAGATGGGAGAAAGACGCACATTATATATACTTTGAGAATATTACCCTCTTATCGAAATACATGTCTTTGATGAACACGCATCATTTTTCACATAAATGTCACAGTAGCATATTATCTTTTGAATGTAGGACTGACGTGAAATAATATATATTCATGGAGCCATGTCGTGGTTTCATTTAGGAAAAACAAAATTACTTTATTGATCCAAAAATTACGTATAATGAATAAGCAAGCAATCATAGAAATTTGTGCTGGGACAACCATCGACTTTGTTGGTCCTTATTTTACGATACTTTCTACAGGAACATATTTTCACCTGGCTCCATACCACATTTGCGTTTCATATAGACGTACATGTATCAAAATACACTTATACAATTAATGCATTTCTTTTTTTACAAAAGAGTAAATTCAATTTGGTTTTGAACACAGTAGCTTTTAAGTTCAACTTGGAAATGGTTTACCCATACAAAACCTGCCACGATCAACGTTCCTCGTCTGAACGCAAGGCTCGGCTGCCAGGAAAGAATCTCAAACATACAATTAAGGTCTAAACAGATCATTAGCCGATTAACAATCTACAAGCAAAATGCCGTAATGTAGGTTGTGATATCTAATCTAGACAAGATCTAGGCAACGGATATCGAATGCTTTCGTATCTAGGCGTGATTAAAAAGATGGTATTTAGCTAAAATGATTTCTTCTCTTTCGCATTCCAGACCATGGTCTGACGTCAGTAGGCACTCCGTACGACAGGCCCGCCTTCTAACCTATGGATTTACTTGATAATGAGCTCCGCGTCTGTTTACCACCAGTCTTCGAACATTCGTAACCAAACCACAGACGCCATGAAGGCTTCGGGTCCTCTCATTCCTAAAGAGCACTTGTGGATTCCGTACGTCGCCTTGACGGTGATCATTCTAACTTTTTTGCTGGTTTCATTTATAATGTATCACAAGAACAAAAAGAACCGCCAGTCCCAAGGAGGGCTCAAGCACGTGGCTGTAGATAATGAATACAGAAAAGAGGTTCTCGCACGTCAACGTGAACGACGCAGGGACGTAGAGATGGGAAAGAGTGCCGGAACTTCACGAACTAAAAACGCTGTGGCGCCGTTCGCTTTCATTGCAGCAGCGGCGAGCAATCGGGAAGCACAGATGTCGCGGTCGCAATGACGAGGACTTGATCTCAACTAACAAAACTGGGCGCTGGGTTGACGCTTAGATGTATTTCACCGAATTGTGTTATAGAAACTTGTTTTCATTGACAACTTGTTTTGATTCAAGCTGTGAAAGGTGAATGACATCGCAAAGTTAAAAGAAAATTTTTATTCCACTGTAACGTTAATCGTTTTCCTACACGAGAAGGAAATATTTCAAAATGTAAGTTCTAAAGACCCATATCACTGCATTTATTCATATAATAAAGATAGAGGATTTAGTTTATTTTGCAATTGCATTTCTTGACACTAGATGAATATAATACGTGAACAAGACATCTGATTACATTATGTCAATAAAATAAGGAACATATACAAAGCATGAATTATCAACTAGTAGATAATATCCGTTTGTTTAAAAATGTATATATATAGGTATTTTTAATAAACTACCTTTCACTGATGAACTGTTCATGTCTTTATGCAAATAAAAGGCAAGACTTATACTTAAGCCTACCATTACAAAGAGTTTTAATAAGCAACTCCTTGCCATAATATCATAACATGGCAATGAAATTATTTGTCCCGTTTGATAATTGTACGGCTGTAGAGGCGAGAGCGGAAGTCACCCGGTGTTAAGCTAGTGAAAATACCGTCGTGATCGAGCAAAGAGATGAATTATAAAATAACACGTTCGATACAAGAACAAGATCATATCATAATTAAAGGTGAGATAGGAGGAACCGCCAGCAGGATTGATCTGTCAGGTAGAATAACTGGATATTTCATATCGTGGTTGAGGGTGGGGGGATGGTATATTACCCAATTTCTTACCTTCTAATCGTTGAATTGTTCTACGTCCTACCGCGTCGAAGACAATCCGACTGCGCGTGAGCATTTCGTGGTCGCTGATGAGAGAAGACTTCTTCGTGGCATGAGTTGACGCTTCGCATTGCGGTGACCTCTTGTCTGACGACAAACTGTGCAATATATGGTGGACTTTGAAATAAATTGTGTGCTATGCCAGTAATACTGTGACCACAGCAAGAGAGAGTGGATATTTGCCTACACATTCAAACATGTTCATCATCCTATTATATTTGCTTGGGCCTGTGAACCGTGTGACTTGTTATTTTTCAATCTTATGGTTGTGCTTTTCATATAGCCAAATGTAAGTAACTCGATAAATATTGTCACTATTACCATACCTGGAAGCAGTAATAAAATATTTAGTTGGTCGGAAATGTGAATTTAAAAAAGCTAGATTTTAAATGACGTACTTATGTCATAAAAAATATTGAAGTTTTTTATTACAATAGAGCGTGTTATATATATTAGTTGTAGCGTGAGATAAGGATCATTTTCATTCAGAAAATTAAATCATCGGGAAAACACGTTTAAAATGTAAAAAAAATTTAAACTATTAAAATCCTTTACTGGGGTCAATGGTTCTCTTCCCGTGCTGTGCCTTTAGGTAAAAGATTTTAATTCGTCGAATAAGTTGAAAGATTGTTGACTGGTGCAATCTATCTCATGCTCAGTTCCATTAAGGTCAACTAATTTTCGGATTTTGTGACCCCCAGGGACTCAGCCTAGCTACCCCGTTTTGCCTATGACCTGATAGCGCACCTAAAGTGAATTCAATGATACATGGTTCTCTTATTCATCATTTGCAGGTTATTCTCAGCCGCATGCATGTTCAGGCCATGAAAATACACCATATATCAATAAGGACATGTTTTTAGGATTCTTTTCGTGTTCTTAAATCTTTTTAATCTGTAAAATAAAAGAGCGGAACTGTTCAGGTGTAAAAACTAATCCACTGTGTACCACATGGCCAGTTTCCTTTCCACGGTGCAGCCTTTACACGCGATCGCCCAATCAAAAAATAAAGCATGGAAAATGATGTACTCTTCAGGGACATTCCCGCGTTATATAGTAGACGTTTGATTAAGCCCGAATGAATATTTCATATATATAGCCAGTCGTAATCTTTTTTCCATATTCTATCACCTGGCTTTTGGCTACATCTTGGTAGTTTTTACTCATTAACGGTAGCCGTTTACCTGGTAATAACACAAGAGGGGTAGGGTTACATTTCAACCGGTCTATAGAAAGAGAAAAACGGATGAGGCATGTAATCTGCAAAGACAGGAAATATCGACGAAACGACTTTATCGGCTGAAGTTGATCCAATAAAAGCTTGAGAAAGAAAGAGACAAGATCGTGACATAAGAGGACACCTGATATTGCTTGATTGGTGGAAACGGTGCTTTCCGTCAGAGAGGCTACATTGCCCACCCGCAGAGGCAGCAATTACCGGAACGACCTGCTGCTAATTACACACTGAATAGTACCTGAACATACTGGATATAGTTCTTGCACAGTTCTCCAGCTAGATTACACTGGTCCAGGCAAGGAGAATTCTTACTATTCTTCATTATGCGGTTTTCTGGGAACCCAAAAAGGTCGGAATATATATAAGTAGACTTACAGTGTTAAAGATAGAAATCGCAGCTAATATTTACTGGAACTTGTTTGTGTACGTACTGGGTTCATTGCTCTGCGGCTATAGAAACTGGGTTTTGGTACCAAGTTTGGTATTAAGTTGAAGCCACCACCAGCGGTTATGTTGGACAGATAACGATAAATTGGACGATGCTCTTAAAATAGTCGAAAGAAACATTGGGATTGTATTTTGTCACCGCGTGTGAATTCGTGTTTGTAACACATTTTGTAATTAGTTACTTATATGGAATGCATTTCCTGTTTCATGGACAATTGCAACGCCAAAGAAGAAAACAGGCATCGGAGTAATATTTTGGGGAAGGCAAATTACTTATAAAGTCAACCGCTGGTCTGTTTTTGGCAACTTTTAAGGTCGTGCTATCATCTTTACAATATATTCTTCGCTTAACACAAGACCGAGTTAAAATTCTTGGTGCCACCAATTCACAGCTGATCCGTGGTCACGTCGAGCACAGAAAAGATTTGGACTAATACACTTTGAAATTCCTCTCTGATGGCGTTTACTGGAGCTTCGTGCGTTTTATGATCTAGATTAGAACTTGTGTCTCCAGGACATTATCTTCTAAGACTACAACAGGCGTGAATATCACACACAGATGAGGATTTATGAGCTCCTCGTGAGTTAAGTTGATTAGAAAATGCCACAATAATTTTGAAAAAACGTCATCCGTGGATCAAGAGACGCAGAAAAGCTAACATGGCGTCAACAAGCAAACCAACAGAGGCGAGCCAGGATCACAACGGGCACACGGGGCTTATTCCTAAAGAATATCTATGGATTCCATACGTAGCCGTTGCCTTGATATTCATCATCTTCTTGATAGTCTCATTTGCGTTATATCACAAAAATAGAAAGCACAAAGTAGGACAATCCGACCTCGTAGACACCGAATACCGAAAAGAAATCGTGAAAACACAGCGTGAACGACAGAAGCGGGGTCGGGTAGCTTCAATGGCCGGACCCAGCCAAACTCCTAGACCCAAACGGGCAATTAATACCTTTGCCGCCCTTGGCCGTAGTGCTAATAAGTGAATAATTGCATTACATACACATGACTGATCTGACATCAAATATAAACTGTAATGTTTGATGAAAGAATTCTAATGTACAGCCTCAAATTTTACCAACTTTATCATTTGAGAAGATGTTGTTTTTGGTCAAGAATTCTTAGTGTGGCAGATGGGTTTCTGAAAGTGTTAGCAACGCCCCGGTATATAGACCCTACATACGTGGCAATTAAAGGTAAAATGTTTCATGTATCAATAATTTCTGCTCACAGCTATAATATTGCATATATGTTAACACTTTCATTCTTAAACTTATCAATATGCCATATAACTCACTACTTTCTCTATTTATCAATTTGCGGTTGTTGATATGACGATGCAACGATTTCTTCCAGTACAAGACTTTTATTACCCAAGAGACAATGACGATTGTAGTGTATGCCAAGACGCTTATATATTGACCTATGATTATTCATTATACATATGTATAATTCATTCGGTTATGTGCGTGTTACACCCATCGCATATAACGCTTCACACTATGTTCAAATTCAGCCCACTTGTCCATTTCATGTCATGAATATTGAATTCTTATGCCAATTCTTTATGACTTATTTTTGGACTTTCTATTGGCACTAATACAAAACTTTAAATGCGGAATGTAATAGATATAATAATCACGGTTGCCAAGTTATTGCGATCGTTCTGAGGACCAAAATACTCGGAAGGGCAGACCTCGGTATCTATTCTAAGCCAAGCAAACCCCATTGCCGTTTATTCCTGTTGAACTAACAAGAAACTCCCGCCAATAAGCTCACCTTGGCACAGGCAACCATAACTTGTTGTTCATCATTTTGTTCTCACAATAGAAACTAATTTTGTGTTTGTTCATGTAATGTTTTTGTTTTGCCAGCAAACGTGCGTGAGTCAATCCGAACCATGCTTTTCTTGATTAAATAAATTAAAAACAATGAGCTCATATGAGATTACTAAACCTATTCGTGGGATAATACGCTCAAGAGTAAAAGAGTGACCAGAATTACGCCAAAGAAAAACATTTGTGTTTCTAATTGAAGGCATTATCCGTTCAGGGATGGTTTTCTTTCTTGCGAAGAACAAGAGGGAAGAATGCACCCCGAGTTGTAGAACGCTGCACGGTGCCGGTTTAAACATTTATTTGAAAAGTTACTGCGGCAAGACTACAGCCAGCTCTTTGACACTGAGGGTGACAAAAGTGGGAAGGTTTTCGGGAACAGGAGAGAAGAAAAGTAACAACTTCCGCGGTTTTTAATAACTTGTTAAGTAAACAAGTTAAGCTAAAAGAAAAACCACAGGATTGGTATATGGATATGATGGCATGTCGCAGACAGACAGACGAATACTTGACTGTCTAATTATAACGTTATGACAATTTTTTGAACAAATTTACAATGAACCATAGAGAAACATTTTACAACACAATATTTTACAGAATATTTCCTTTGACGACTGAAAATTTGGCTTGTCGATATCAATTTTTTTGTCTCTACGCTTTGGAAAACGGAAATTGCTGTAAAACCCTGTATTATATAAATTTATATTAAAGTTCTCTGCGTGAGCTGTTCATTTTGTTGACTGTTTTACGCCTTTTGGAAAGAATTGGTAATATGACTCTGGTAGAAAGAATATCAATTCTAGTTCAATTAATGACCGATATTAAACGTGATTATAGTCAGGAAAAGAAGCATGGATTCCTTCACTTTTAGTCCAGAATAATAGTCAAAGTTAAACTGACACAAAAAATAACAGGGGCCACAGGTTCTGTAGCACTCACCAGCAGAAAGTTTTCCTGTTGAACCATATTTTAAGTTTAACTAGTTTATGTTACGCATGTGTTGGAAACACAAAGTGGCCAAGCATAAACCATAATACAGCCAACAAAACTCAGGAACACTCGTTTTTTTTAGGGGGAGGGAAATATAGCAAAAATCTACACTTAGTCACAGACAAACAAACCACACGTCATTCCAATTACGTGATCAGATGGTGTTTAAATTTAAGAAGTTGAAATCGTGACACGGGGTCCGTGAAGATCTTTTTTAGGATTATCGTAGTCATTCTCTTCTGGAGCAAGGGTTTTCCATTCGGGCGTCCTTTGCTCCGGGCCAGCAGGCTTTAATTAGGATCAGGGACGCTGGTACGTGAGGCCGGGGATAAAGTGCACCTCGCAGCCAGCCAGCAGTATTTGCTTGCCGCCGCGTACAACACCATGCAGTTGGCTGCTGGTATGCAATGGCTTCTAACGTCTGCTGTGGTTCTGAATTCAATCTCAGGAGGTAAGTCTAAAATAGTTGATGTACATGCTGATATTACTTGCATTCCAATGTTTTCAGTTTCAGTGACGGCGATGCGATTAAGTTATTATGTAAGTGTATACCTTTGCGGTTTCACGTTTCCAGTTTGCTCATGCCAATGTTTTTACCTGTTCTCTGTCGTCAAAGATACCCATATAAACTTGTACTTTGAAACTTTGGACAGAATGTTTTCATATTATATGAAGTACTTACAGAAATAACATAATCGCACGTTCGTCACTTTGTATAAAGTGTGCCATGAAGTACACGAAGTAGACTATATATACAATGTACTGACTCAGAGAGTGAAGTTGTTTGCATGCAGCCAGTGTGTGTGTGTTTTTCAGATACATTTTTTGGATGCCGTCCCTTTTTCCATAGAACTTTATTGCCTTTTAACGGCCTTTTTGTGAAATGGCTCCATAAATTTCACATTTCACCCAAACGTTTATGACCTTTTCATTAAAATCCTATAATAACATCTCAGCGTATGGCCGTAGACCATTATTCTTTTGATTAATCTCAAATGTGCCTCATGGGAAATCTGTGAAACACTTTGCTACAAGGTAGCCGGACAACCAGCGATTCCAACTCGTTATGCTCGATTACATAGTCCAATGCTAATACATATAGCCATCTCGACATTCTACAACCACACTGCACCTGGCGTGCAGCATCTGGAAACCCACGTGTTTAAAAACTAAACGAAAAGGGAATTCCTTCGGGTGAACTTGCTCTAGGATTCAAATGTATAAGAAAAGCGTTGAGCCTTGGAAAAACACCTCTCTCCAGAACCATAACACAGAATGTTAATCAATATCGAATGGAATCGCTACATTACTTGTAACAACACAGTATGTCGCGTGCCCGAATGGTTATAAGACGCCGTGTCCCAAGTGTTAATGGTTACCAGTAGCCTAAAACAGATGGCAATACTGCGGAGACGCCCATTTCCGCAATATTCTATAGTTTCATCTATATGACCAGCTGGGGGATTGGTTTACGTTTTTGCCATCATTACATCTTGTTCTAAACGTTGGTAAAATATGAAGCTTAAAGGGATAACAGCTGTTCATTTTGGCCAAAAAATGAATTTTTCTGGGGTAAACAGCAATTTCCCCATACTTACCAATGATTACACTGTAATTAATCTATTTCTACATTCAAAGTTAGTCCCTGTTTTTTTTTTTCTAAAAGGTTTTTTCTAATCTCTTAAGAGATTTTTACAGAGTATAGTCATCTATGGAGGTCATGTGGTCGAATGGCAAGTACAGATTTCAGATTTACTGCCATAACTGCCGTTTTTGTGGTAAAATAGAATATATTATAGTTCTTTGAGTTGTTTACAATGTATTTATTGTGAGATATAGATATCATATGAAGAGTTATTATCCCTTTAAGTTTTTCAAAGGTTCTCATACCAAATCTGGTAAAAGTGTCTTTCGATAAAACACCTTATCAAACCTAATAACAGTGTCCAATACATGAGTTATAGTCTCCTCATACATCTGTTGACATTTTACAGCTGTGGCTGACTAGTACAATGGTTAAAGGCGAGCTTTTGCCCTGTGTAGTTAAAGGAACTGAACTTTAAAAAATAACTTGACCCAGATAAACTTTGGCAAATGACTGTTTTAAATCCAGTTATGTTTTCGTTTACTTTTCCATTTTTTAGACTCTATGACTTAACAGAACTTGACAGATAGCGTCTTTATCAATTTATGTATGTACATTGTGTACCACTGGCGTCTCATGACACGTTTTTGTTTTAAAATCACCTGTTGTTAGTTGCATTGACGTGCGTCCCGGAGCTGATCCACCTGAAGTCCAGTCAGATGGACAAATGGAACTATTGGTACAAAATCAACTTCAAGACAGAGGTGAAGACAGTCACCATAGAGGACCCGGACGCCTTTGGTCTGGATGATATAAAGGAAAAAGAATTCAGACTGAATGGTAAGAGAGTGAAGGTGAATTTGATTTTTTTTTTGCAAACAAGTAGGAAATAACATAAAAACACTTGTTCACACTTCATACTGGTAGTGCAATTCCACTTAACGTACAGAGTGAATACAAAAACTTATGAGGTCGCTAGAACTGTATTATGTTTGAAGATCACGTGGTTGTTTTGTGGTGACGAGTGTAAAAATCGCACGTGCTCAGTTGACAACGCCAGATCTCCACTTTCAAATAAAATAAACCGTCGTTAAATCAATCGAATGAACAAATACATGTGTGACTTTGTTTACCAAAAAAAAAAAAAAAAAAAAGGCGAAACAAAAACAGCTGTGAGAGCGTACGAAACAACAAATATTGCTGAAAATATATTCCATCACTCACATTACTAAGAGTGACAAGTCGAACGATAATGATTTCGGCTTTATATTCTTAGAAGAATTATAGTTTTGAAAAACTAGTTTGGCTCAAATTGCATTATTTCATTAGCCGTGTAATAAGCTTCAGAAAGGTTTGCACAATTTCTTCAACCAAAAGGTTTTGTCTGACCTTTTGTGCAACCAATAACTCGTATAATCATGGAATAGGCAAGTATCAACAGAAATGGTGAGCGAACCCAATTTTCCATTTCCATTCTCTACTTCTATGGCGTTTTACTGCACATGCACACACAACGCAGAAATTGACTAAATCATCATCAAATAAAGTTGGATAGAATCTCCAACATATTTATTTCTTGATTTAATGGACTGATTTTGGAAGTTAAAAAACATTGACAAACTTATTTTTCAAATTCAAAAGCCATGATTGTAAACTATGTTTAAAAAGCAGAATCTACTGTGATCGTGAAGAAGTTGTGGTGCGTTCTTCGCGTCAATTCGGGCCTGTGCATGTTAGAAAACTATATAAAAGAATGTATAACAATAATCTTCAAACATAATAAACAAAAAACATAAACATGTTTGATTATGAGAACATGATGTTATAGGACAGAAAACGTGAACACCATAAATTATCGATTCTCTCAGATGTAAAGCCAACTAGAACACTTTGCTTGACAAATTATGGTAATGAGACAAAACTTGGCACAGTCATTTCATAGGCCAGTCAAAATAATTCAATATTAAGATTAAAATTTTATATTTGTGGACGAAAAGAAGAGATCATTATTGTATAACAAAATTTCCCTTTTTATGAAAGATCTTGTAAAATTGTTTAGTTGAACTTGCGTATACACAATAAACCAAACATTTAGCAAAATATCATGTATTTTCACGTCCACATGTGTTAGCGTGGTTATGTGTTCGACATATCGATGGAAACTTAAAAATTTTACAAAATCTTTTCCAATTTCCATCTCAGGCAACATCCATGTTCTGCGGTACGCTGGCGCCGCCATATACCTGACGCAGACGAACCTTCTCACCCATGCGGAAGACATTTTAAACAACCAGTACCTGCAGGCGGATCTGTACAAGACGCACAGCATACACGGGATCGTTTCTCAAGGTAATTATTCTTTTTATCTTAATCTCGTTATCTCTCTTGGGATTAGGGTTTCTGAGAAATAGTCATGGCTGGTGTTGATTTCTTTGGCGCCTTTGTTTTTCTATTATTGAATTAAACCTTATTCCTTTTGTATCCGATTCAAGCCTAGGTCCTATAGCAACAACTGAGACTGGGGATTGATGCCACGATCCTGTTACCTTCGCGTGTAAAAATTTAACCTGTTGTAATTTGATCACCGTGGGTCTGTACCAACAAGGACATTATTAAATTCAACTCATTGTGTGAATGTTCTGGCGCACGAGTTTCCCCGTGGGGCAGCAATTACCAAACATGTTTGTAAACATAGTTTTACCTGTAATTCCCCCCACCATCAGTCATAATCGATGCTAGCCTTTATCTTCTCCGCATTGCTTTAAAAGGGAGAAATAATTATATTTTAGGTGGATATCATGAAGAATTAGAACACGACTACTACCCTTACAAGGAATCATGGGTGACAAAGTTTGCCGTGTCTTATTCAGATGACGGAAAGAACTTCCGGTATCTCACAATTGGGGACAATGTCACTGATCCTAACCATATCCTGGTGAGTTAAAATTGTCTACTTGACTGTATAATTATACAGATCGTGGAATGAGTTTGTCAGCTTGTGGGAAACAGATGACACGGACTGAAAAAAAAGCTGTTCCGAAACGCGTGGTAATTAAAGTTGACATGGCTTTAAACAGGAAGTCTGAAAAAGATTCAAGCAGGATCTTAGCCAAGTTTTCTTTAATGTCAGTATTTTTCCTTATTCATCATATTTAAGTAAGTCAGGTTTTAGATTAACATCTACATCGACGTACTGTTAATGGCAGTCAAATATAACTACCCTTTTTTTAGGTTTTCCTGGGAAATACAGATGGCAAACAAAAGCGTCGCGTGATGTTCCCATCTCCTATCTCTGCCCGCTATGTGCGGTATCACCCCATTCAAGGCAGGGACTCTCAAAAATCGTCCATTTATATACAGATGAGGATGGGGCTCGTCGGTTGCATTGACGGTACGGCCACCTAGCGACTATTCTTTTATAATTAGAATAAAGTCATGGTTGTCAATTTCTACATAAAAGTTAGCTGTTAACTACTTATTTTTCGAGATAAAATGGCCATTGATTTGCCGCTGCTTGCTGAAACCTTGAAACAAACCTTGAAACAGACGATGCATTTCCTTGTCCTAAGATTAAATTTAACGAAAATTCTGTCCGCTCTACTCTTATTTCTTAACGGACTTTACAGTCTTACAAGCTTAACCTCAGATCAACAGATCATAGGCCTGGGGGAAGATTTCTATACCATTTACTTGNACCACACTCTCTCCTCAGGAGGGTCGTCCTATGCTAGGTCACCTTTTTTCACTGGAAATGGGCATTTATTGATGCGAAAAGGTTGTAATCCGTAGGCAGACGATGGCGTGTTCTAATATGCATGGGCAGGGTTTCTCATTACCAAAATAGGAGTAAATCGTAGATCGCATGCCTTTCAACACGTAAAGTTTTTTTTTCTCGGTACCTTCTGCATTTGTCTGTAATATTTGTTTCTTGTTACATGATCAGTAGAGGATTGGTTTTTCTAAAACACATCATGACTAAGAAATTTTAACGTTTCTCAACATATTCCAATTTCAGTCGATTGTCATCACACTGCACCGAGTTCACGTGCCCGCCTCAAATCTCTGCCATAACGGCAGCATCACTGTATACGGGGGCGACTCGGAGACGTCCCAGACCGCTCCGTTATTGTGCAAGGTTTGTGGCTTTCACAGTGGCCCGCAATCTTTCAACAGCCATGCGTCAGAAGTCACTGTCATATTCAAGTCTTATAACAGCAATGATTTCTTCACAGGGGAGTTCTTCCCGTCTTCCCCTGTCAATGGTGGGTGTGGAAGGAACTACGGGGGTTATAACTATTACAGGAGGAGAAAGAAACGGATCATAGGGGGCAGCACGTCTGCTCCTGGGCGCTGGCCATGGAATGTAAGAATACCACGTTTATCAAACTATGATGCTGTAGTAAATAACCAGTTCTGGGTGTCTTTAAATGTCATAAAAATATCTCTCCCAACAATTGACAATTAAATAAAAAATAGAATAACTTTTGGACATCTAACCGTAAATAGACGGAATATCGGAGGGTTTGATACTTCACATTTTCCAAATATATCAAGCGTGTTTCTTTTAATAGTCTCTCTCTCTCTCTCTCTCTCTCTCTCATAACCTTGTTATATTTTCCTCAAGGTCAAAGTGCTCAAGTCTACGTTATCTCACAACCACGGCTTCTGGTGCGGAGGTACACTGATTCATCCTCGTTGGGTTTTGACTGCCGCACATTGTTTGGAGGGGTAAAAATCTTAAAAATTAAATTATTATTTTTTTGTCATCTTACTAGGAAAGCTGCACTGTCCTCATTTCTAGATTAAAAATAGAATGTGAAAGATCGGGAAATGCATTTTACTCGTTCAAAACAAATAATAAGGTAAATGACTTATGTGTCGATGTTAAGTATTAGTATGTATTTAGTCTCTTTTTTCTTTAATTCAGAGTACCCACAGCAGATTACGAAATTGTTGCACTGGACAATCAGCGCCGTCGAGCTGTCAAGACTTTTATCCATGACCAGTTTTTTGAAAGAAATAATCCTTTTAAGGTATATAATATTCATACTGTACAAGCGTATTAAAGTAGAACATGATATAGACCTATATTTATGAGAGCATTCTTAAATCCAGCACGAACATTTTAATACATGGAAAAACAACAACAACAACAACAAAAAAATGTTTTGGAATCGCTTTTCTTTCTCAAAATGATCCAGGTTAAGCTTTAGAGGAGGTAAAATCTACGGTTGACGTCCCGGACTCTTACACTGACTTTATTTTGTAGTAATATGATAATTCCGTCATAATTTTGTTTAGCCAATGGCTCCCTAAACATTATTGTTTATAATCATTTAGCTTCTAAACGATGTTGGCCTCATCTACCTTGAGCGAGACTTCCAGCTGGGATATGGTGCTAACACAGTCTGCCCCCCAGATGGCGGAAGAAGAGACTGGGAGTCAAGCACCTGTTATTTCACTGGCTGGGGAAGGATACAGCCCACAGGTGAGTCAGTTCCCTGGTTTTTAGTTCGGTTGGTGAGACGTTGGGCTTTCGAAAAATATT
Source organism: Lingula anatina (assembly GCF_001039355.2). The sequence continues at coordinate 1,709,221 of NW_019775857.1, forward strand.
TTATCAAAAGAACACCTATGTAACCTTCATTGGATTTTTACACACTTGTAGGCTATCACCCAGAAATGATGCAGCAGATCCGGCCTTCTGTCGTTCCCATGAATATATGTCGATACTACTGGGGCTACCGCTGGATGAAACAAGAAGCCATGATCTGTACGGCGGGACACCCTTACCTACTGCAGGGCTCTAACTGCATGGTTAGTGAGAGAAATTAGTTAAATGATCATTGTTTAGAAATTTTGTAGGCAAGAGGGCCAAATCCGTTTGCTTGTCTTAAGTTATTTCTATGATAGCATAGCACCAGCGCATCTACCACATCGTAATGAAAGGTACCCAGTATAAATAAGATAGACTTCAATGCATATCAGGAGTGGGGGAAGGGGGGAGCTCTTAAATTTGTGATAGACAGCACGACCAATGATTTCTTCAAGACTTCAGTTTTGTTTTATTTTTATATTTATCAGGGAGACAGTGGCAGCCCCCTGTTTTGCAAGCGTAGAGACGGTAGCTACACAGTAGAAGGTATATTTAGCTGGTTGTATAGGGAATGCGGTACAATGGCCAAACCAGACGTGTTTTCACGAGCCTCGGCACACTGGCCTTGGGTACAAGAAATCATGCATACGTACTCTCCGGGATATTAGCGCGAGTGATATTCCTATCACAAGAGCAGTTGTGATCTTAATCCGCTCTGGTTTCATCAGTTGCAGCAAGACAGAATGGACTTGTTGTAAAGACCTTGCTAAGCAGTTTATTGCATTGGATGCTGGCGTGCTGTAACTGCTGTTCTTGGAGGCAATAGATTACCTGCCTGAAGATCTAGGGAACAGTATACCAAGGAGGTTGAGACGATTTCAGGAACTTTAAAGTACGCTTCATGTCCCTGTACCTCTCTTATTCAATCTAAGGAATTTTATAAAATATTGCAGTTCAGATACTTCTGCTTGATACAAAATACATTAAGATTCCTATAGTTTACGTTCCCAGTTTGTGGGATCAAACTTATCCACATTTATTTACCTGCAGGTGTGATACGTTTACAAATATATTTATGAAATATAATAATAAAGACAAGATTTGTACTACCAGCACGCTTTATTTCCGAGATGGCAAACTAAAATATACAATCTACACAGCCATAGGTGTCGTTGAGAATAAAATGCAACTAAACAATAATTTCCAAATAATAACTACTCTATTTACGATATAATCCGCACTTTGTACGCAAGTCAATAGGGGGCGCTTTATGCTGACATTTACACAAGATGGAATGACACTCGCAACCAGCTGCATACCGATGACGTCACACTCCTGTAAAATGGCGTCACACTGCCTGCACTGTTTGTTTTTTGAAGCAGGAGCTAAAATGCAGGCAGTTTGTATACACGTGATATCGTCTCCCTATTAACTTAAGTACAGTAGATGCGGGCAAGATTACTTTGGTGAGGTGGTTAACTATACAATTTTTATACAATTTCCGAATGCAATGATTTTTTGTAATTATACTGTAACATGATAATTTGATTATTGTGAATAATTCTAACAACATGATTACATCATATATCACCAGTATGGCCGTGCACTTGTTAAAAAACCTCACAAAGTAATCCTGCAATTCTTAAAAACAAATATTTAAAAGACATAATAATGCTGTACAATGTGATAAAGATAATGATCTTTTTTAAGTAGCAATAATAAAAGAAATCCATTACTGTAAATTGCTCTGATAAAAATGTGCTCTTTCTATATGTATATATATATAAACTACCATCATGGGCTGTCACAGATCATTTATGTATATTCTCTACAAAACTAAGTTTCTCTTTTATAAAATTGTTTTCTGCAATATTGAAATGCTTATGTCAGAAGATGGACAGAGACTGCTCCAAACCCGGATCTCAAACAGTTTGAATCCACAGTATCCTTCAGAAAAAATGGGTCCACAATAATAAAATGTTTCAGCCCTAGTCCAATCTCTGTAACAAGCCGACGCTGAATCTACTTAAAAATAGTCTCTAGATTTTTCGAGATCCATTGAACGCCACATATTGGCCACCATTTTGAGAGCTAAATCCTTTCAGTTGTTCTGTTCAGCTAGACAGTTTACAGCTAAGGTCAATTGCTAGCCAAGTCGATATCACCAACATCTCAGACAGTTCTCATTTCTAGCTAGAGGCAAACTGTTCTTTGCACAGTCCTGGTTAGAATAAAAACTGCATATATTCCCATTAAAATTGGTCTTTTTAAAGACTTGCTCTTGTTTTTTATCCACAGGCTGCTGTTCTTTTAACCCATATTAGTGCACATAATCAACAATTTTGATGATTTTGCTTCCTTTCGTCTGCTGCACTGCACTGTTCCTGATATAAACTGTTAAGAGGATTACACTACTCAATCTGCTCCATCTGTGTCTATATTGTCTTTATGTACATCTACTCCAACCTCCAGCTCACAGATCTGTATCAAACCAAGCTGCCGCAGCCATCTGGTTGGGGTCCCCTGGGGTGATGGAGTCGAGGTTCTCAAAGTTGAGCTCGGCAGAGGGGGTGCCTAGGTCGGGGAGTTGGTCCATGGGGCCATAGTTACTGCCTTGATGACTGCCGACATCCAAACCCTGCATAGCATCCACTGGCATGTGTGGGTCAAAACCTAGGAGGAAAGGGGAGGAATGAAATTAGATGCAAGGTTATCTATTTTTATATATACATATTTTTTCAATGAGAAACAAATGCCATAACATTATGTACAAACAGACACCTCAAAATGTTTCTCCACCTTTTTCTACACTACTGGCATCACTTTCATGAAGTTTAATCAACACACATCTTTCAACATTTTAAACAAAGCATACCTTTCAAGATAACACTATGAAGAAACTAAAACCATTATCAAATTTCCAAATTGTCATGGTAAACCTCAAATACAGTGGATATGTACAAAGTTCCATGCAAGACAATCTTCCACCCCCATCTCACCCCATCCATCAGTACAAGCTGGGGTGGCACTAGCAATTTTTTTCATTTACCCAAATCACCACTTTTTTTATTATTTTTTTTTCTGCAAATAGTTTAAATTTGACTAATACAAGTCAAATCAACCCTTTTTTGTTTAGCCAAAGTCAGTTATAAGATTTGGCTAAATTGGCAAGCGTCAGCACTACCCCAGGCAAAGTAAACTTCTAAGCCTAATCGCCAAGTCTAAGTCCTATCTCCTCACCAGATCTGCTCATGTCATGATGACTTCCACTGTGGATGCTGCCCTGACTGCCATGGTGGGCCGGTGGGTACCCCATGGAATCCCTGTACTGGGGCTCGTCCACGCCCAGCATGCCGACGTCCTCAAACCCTGGGCCTCCAGGTCCCTGCAAGATGGAGTGCAACTGAATAAGAAGATGTGGGAGTTGAATTTTTGTGCAGATATAACTGGGATTGTCACCTTACTTGATAATTTTTCAACAATGTACTAAAATGGATTTGGTGTAAATAATTGGTTAACATTTGACCATAGCAATCAATAATCATGGTAAAATGACCTCATACACTGCAGTAAACCATGTGTTAGTTATTGTGCCCCACTGCCACTCACCTCATTCCAAGCCATTGGGTCACCTCTGAACAGTGAGCTGGTCAGTTCTACAGACAAACGTTTCTTGTAGTCCTGTGGTTTATCTTCAGACATACGGAACAACACTGCAGCAGCATAGGTGGCTGGAGGAGAAAATACATGCCGATTATACTATACAACAGGAAGGTCATTCAATGTGGCAACTTGGTTAAAAGAAATTCTTCAGGTCACCAACAACAATGCAGACAAAGAAATTAAAATGCAAGTACAGTAACTAAAAAACAAAACAAAAAATGAAATATAAGTTCATTCCTCATACCCCCATTCTCTAAGATATCTTACCATTATACTTAATAATAAAGTCAGTAAATGCAGTTAAAGAATGTTTTGGAATCATCAAAATAACGTTGCACTTAAAAACTTGAAGACCAACTTACCAACACCCTCATTCCTTGAGTGCAGTAACTCAGTCAATGGAGCAGTGGCGCCCTCTTGTTCGATCATTTCTGCGCCTTCTTTGTCGGCTGCCAGTTCACACAACACGCCTGCAGCTACACGCTGAATGTTCTCAATTGGAGAGTACAGCAACTGGAAGTAAAGGGTTCAAAGTAAGTCAGATAAATCCTTTATTAACAGTTTCCAAATATTGCTCATCTTTTTTTTTTTTTTTCAAATTTCAAAAAACTACTTTAAAGCTCCAAATGTGAAAACTAATCTTCCATAGTTGAACCGACAAAGCTCACTTACATCAAGTATGGGACTTTACATGACAAACTCATTAATATACATATATTCCCCCTTCCTTAACTATGAATGTACACGGAGGCTATGAAAACCTACCTGTACAAAGAGTGGTATACAGTTCAGTCCCCTGATGATGGCCCTGTTGTGGGCCTCCCTGGCCAGGATGTGGAGAGCCCCTACAGTACCTTCCACAATCTCTTCCATACGCACGCCATCCACATAACTGCTGCCAGTCTGACTGCCATTAGATGCTACAGAGGCTCTTTGCTGGAATATACAGAAATACAGGCTTTATATAACAGAACTCAATATAACTTACAACATAAGCGACTCCTTTTTTGAATACTCGCTTAAGTTAATACCTTAATTAAACATACTGGCTCATAGCTCATATCCTTTATTTGAAAATGTTTATTTTATCCCAATATAGCATTTTGCAAGAACATGACCCATTTTTTTAAACCACAACAGAACAAATCTACAATCACCCATCTTGTTCATGATTACAAGTATTTCCATATTAGAAATGGTAGGACCAGCTTTGTAAAGTGTTCCTTACCCTCTGTGTATCTTGGTGTGCTCTAATCAGCAGCTGTACAATCCTGGGCAGGGCACCGTGTTCTCTCAGTGGGGCATGGTTAGCTGGGCACAGGGCAAGGTTCCTGATTAGACCGACAACAGCCTTGATCAGGGGCCAGCGGCTTGGTGGGTGCAGAAGCTTCACAAGGATGGGTAGGCCGTAGTGGAGGCGCACTGCATTCTGGGCCATCTCAGCTTCGGGATGACGGCTGGTCAAGTGACGCAAGGCACACACCTGAAGGGTACAATATAACAGTGTTATGGTACTGTTATGGGTTTCCATATTTTTTTCTATGCACACTCATTTATATTTGGAACATTGCAAATTTAACCAAAATATTGTATACATCCAAAATTGGCTCAATAAAGGGTAAAATGCTGCTGGTCGTTTTTCCTCTCTCTTTTTTTGCTTAACATCAATTCTGCTCACAATATTTGAATACAATCATCAACATATTTAAATTCTAGTTTAGATAAGTTATATCTTAGAGGCAACTCAGAGCACATAAATCTCTTTGAGAGACCACAAAAATTGATGATATTTTAGATTTTGATGGCAGTTAACTTACAGCAGGTTCTGTAATCTCCTCTCTGTCTCCAGCTTGCATGATGGTGCGGACCAAAGCCTCAATTCCTCCAACTTGACACACTGTGATCTTGTTCCTCTGGTTGTTGCAGGTCAAGTTGGACAAGATACCCGCAGCACATGTGACCACATTGATGTCGTTGGAACTGAGAAGTTGTGTCAGCAACTGAAGGAGATTTTCCAGAGTGTCGGTCTTGGTGGCAGCATCAGAGAGGTTTCTGAGCGTCCACAGACAGTTCTGGACCAACCTCTGGCTCTGGTGTCCTAGGTGCATGGCCAGGGCTTGAAGGCCACCTGGAAACAAAAAGAAATTGTTCTCTCAAAGGTCCTAAAATTTTAACACATTAAGTTTCAATTTTAAACAACTTTATTTGAGTTATCAACTGGGTTTTCTTAATTACATCAACATAAATCACCAGCAAAACTCTACCGTAAAATAATTAACTTGAAAACTATGCAGTTTAAATTTTGACAACCAAATTTGAAGCTAGAACACAATACTCTTCCATGTTATTTAAAGGCAACAAAAATTTCACCACAAAATGTAATAAGATGTTATATAACATATTCCATCTTAACTTTTTTACTTTCAAAATTCCCAATGTTTAAAACATTACCTGATTCTACAATAGCAGGCTTATTGCTAGGACACACAGACAAAACTTTCAGCACTCTGGAGGTCGTCCACAGAAGCTTCTCATAGGTGTACGAACGCATGATGCGGACAAGTTCTGCTGGGCCTCCACTGGCAAGAATGATCAGCTGGAAAAATAGTAGCAATCAGATGAATGAACTGGAACCATGTAATTTCACTACCCATCTTTCTTTTCCCCTAGGATTTATTTATCAAGATCTAGGTGAAATTCACCATTACAAACAAAACGCCCAAAAACAATATTTTAGGAAAGAAAAATAATGTTTCCAAATTTCAGCAGGCAAAACTGCTTTGTACACTGAGTTTATAATATTTACATGTATATTCAATTGTATTTAGACGGACAGTTTACTCCAGATATCAGGTTTATCACTATACCTTGCTCTCTTGGTTTCCATATGCCAGAATCTGTAGACAATCTGTGGTGATAGCCAGGAATTTGACATTGTTACGCTGCAATAAAGCCACCATCTTCTGCAGTCCTCCCGCCAGGCGCACCGCCATCTTGGCTCCCTCTTGGTGCAGCAGCAGGTTGTGAAGTGTGGTGATGGCATAGAATAACACAGACTCCACTGGGGAACTAGGAAACAGAATGAACATTTTATCAGTCAGCATTTACTATTTATTTTTAAGCATTAAGTTGAACTTTTCAGTTTTTTCAAAATGTGAATTTCAATCAGATATTGCACGTCTAAAATTCATTAAAGACCAAAATATGGATTTACTTTTTTTTTTTGCAAAAATCTTCTATTTGTGTTTTTTATCAAAGCCTGCCTGCCTTTTCCTGCATGCCTTATTGTAATTTTAAACATAACAGGGTCAAACACTTATACAAAACTCAGCCTGACACTCTTCAATCTGAGCTCAAAAAACACAATGTGTACACAAACAGCAGGCCTGAAAACTTCCCCTTACCTAAGCAGTTTGACAAGTGCGGGTATTCCCCCAGACTTGAAGATGGCCAGCAGTCCCTGTCTGTGGTGTGAAAGGTTGTGTAAGGTCCCCGCAGCACAGCGCGTGGTCTCCACGTCATTGGTGTTACTCATAGCGCGCACCAAGGCTGCGATCATCTGTGGAGAGTTCATTATGGCATGTCTGCTGGCCTCTTTCTTGGACAGTTGGTGGACCATCATGGCTGCTTGGCTGACCACAACTTGGTCTTCATCGTTGAGAAGTTTGGTCAGTTCCGGAATGGCACGAGTTGCAAGATCTGCATCATCCTTAAAGATTATAAAACAGAGTAAACAATGAGAAATCAGTTCAAGGTATGAAGACACTTAGCTAGATCTTGTTTTTTGTTTTTTTCTTTCTCATGATATTCACATTTATCTTACTATAGAGAACTGTTTGGATTTTGGATCCAACTGGACCAAATTTTTAAGCCTCGGAGTAAGGAAACCAAAAACTGGGCCCTGTTCGCTATTGCATATTTTTATTTTTAATAAGAACTTCCACGTGTCCACCTGGCCCTCCTCCTTACCTGGTAGTTAATGAGATTAACCACAGCATGCTTCAGCATCTGTGATGGTTCTGCCAGTCTCTGGACTGCAGTGGGCTCACTGGGATGGATCTGTGTGGACGGGATCTGCATCCCCTCCTCCAGGGTCTCGGGAAACATGGCTGCTCGCACACGCTGGGACCTTGTCTGGTTCAACTGTTGGTTCATTTCTAAGTGGGGAAAACATGCATAGTTATTATTTGGGCTTCATTTTTTGTGATTTTATCCTAGGAAGCTCTGATGCTCTCAGCAACAGAATGATTAAATACTTCTGTATGTTGTGAATATATAAATACTATCACTTGATCCATCACAATAAAAACTGAGAAATTTAAGGCCAAAAATACTTCAACAACAAGATTTGACAATTTTTGTAATCATTGTAATAATTTCTTCTCACCATCCACTTGTTCCTGTGTGAATCCCTGTCCAAAGTTTTGGTCCCACTCAAACATTTGCATACGGGAGGTATCCATGCTGTCGTCCTCCATCTCATCAGCATGACCCTTGCTGCTGATAGATGGCGCCTGTGTGGTAGCGCCTGACTGAATGCCAGAATCTGCCATGTACTGGTGCTGAGTCCACATCATGGTTTGCTGGTTCTTGTCCATTGGCATCTCACCAACGTCCATGTAGTTGCCGCCCCCTGACACTGAGGAGAAAAATTAAGTAAAGCATAAAAGTTAAAAATAAAAGTTGATCCTACATTTCTATCAAATGTTTAGTATGCAACTTTTGTCTCATATTAATAGAGGGATGGGTAAGAAATAACATTTTTCCCCGTTTAGCACTATTGACAAATCTTTCAAATAACGTGATAATACCAGTAAAAATTTGTCATCACTTGTCAGAGGAAAAAGAATTTTTGTGATTTATCTACTTAGGTATGCATTTAATCTGCAATCATTGTAATACAGAAAAACATTCAATGAAAGTCTGTTTTCCTTCAGCTTTGTTTGTCGTGTAATTTTTTTCTTCACACGTAGAGGATGAAAAGAAAATGAAACATAAACCAGGTTTGTGAATAAACATTTGAACTTAACCATGGTTATCATAAATCAACAACTTTCAGGTGTTGACATCAACACCTTACCTTGTTGTTTAAGCAGAATAACAAAACAACTTTAAGTCAACCTGATTAGTATTAATTTTCTTAGTCAATTTCCACTGCGCATACCAAATTACATTCTGGTCAATAAAACACAATGCATAGCCTTATAGACTCAATGGTAAACAGCTCATTTAAATAATATTATTGAAAACATTTATATTTCTGGTTACTTTACAATACCTAATCTTGTGCTTTACCTTTTTGTTTTTCTTTTAAATAACATCTCTTAACTCTTAATTGCAGCTTTTTTCTTAGAACTATGTATATGAACCATGATCAAAACATTCTTTTAGTGGAGAATAACCGTGATTTATATATACTACTAGCTATTAAGTAGATATAAATTGCACTGTTGATGAAGACTATAGAGCCCATACTGCTGTAAACACGGTTGATTTATGTGCATTCAGAGAGCAATTATGAGATATTTACTGTTTTCAGTTCATGGAAGAAGGATATCTATATACAACTGTTGGAGGAGATGTAAGTTAAATATTTTATCACAGCAAAAATATTTGATACAATTTAAAAAAGGTGAGTAATTTCCTAGTTCCTTTCTTTCCCCCTGCATTAACAAGTGCTTATTTTACAAAACAGACAAACCAGCATCCTTTTTTCACCATCTGTGATTAACTTTTTCAAAGAGCATCTTCTAGAACCTTCACATCTTTTTTTTAATATAAAGAAATGTTTACACATTTCAGCTATTCTAACACAAATGATTCTATGCCAGACAATGTGTTTACAGCTCCTGAACACTGCTATTATCATCATTTTATATATACTCACTTGTTCTTTGGTTGCCTGTGGAAGGCATTTGTTGATATGTACTCATGGTGAAGATAGTTTAGTCAGTGTTTGCCTGGATGAAAAATAAAACAGAACAATAATTTCACAAAACCAAAAATAGACAACAGAAAAGAATTTTATGTATATGTACCAATAGATGTTTCCAGGGTTTGCTTTTTTAAAATTATAATGGTCATGGCATACACTTCCATTAAATTTCCTTTGTGTCTCTCAGCACAGAAAAAGTCTAAAATGGTGTACATGATATATCCAGTTTCTCCATCATATAAAATGTCTGGTGACCCAATTCAACCCTCCATCATTCAAGACCAGCAGAGGATAAAATGGATGCCTTGCATGAGGCCAACTATTGAACTAGAATACAATGCTACGCGATCAGCTTGGATTATCCCTGATATCATCTAGAATTTCCATGACACTTGTTGTAATTATCTAAATAATCCAGACATCTCCCGTCCAATTGTCTATCAGAGTGGAAAGATGTGAAATTAACAGAAATAGGCCACAGCCAACATAATACATGGTTCTATGGGCTGATAAAAAACTAGGGAAATGAAGCTGATTTAAAATGGGAGGAAAGGCTAAATGAATATGTATCCTTTTGAAAACAACAAATAAAAGAATATTGGGGAAAATATAGTGGTTCAGATCACATTTTCACATATTTCTTCATTCATATATCATATGGCTTAAGTACTTCAAGTTGGCAGGTCTTGCAATCAACACATAACACAAACTAGAGGATCAGAGAGGCGATACCGCCTCCGGATAGTGTACCACCAGCTGGAGTGAGCGCATTCGAATGGAACCCCCCCCCCCAAAAAAAAAGGGACACCACAACCAGTCTTGTCCTTGACAAGCTCTATGCAATAAACAAGAATTCTCAAAGTAGTATTATGAAAAAAAATAGAAACAA